>JABCKS010024871.1:0-89628 GCA_018851325.1 Termitomyces sp. DKA19 | reverse complement strand
CTATATAAGTCATGAGGTTACTTACATAACCTCAAGTAGTCTTTTTTGCACAACCATAGCCAGAATCAATAGATAGGTTCTGACTTATGGTCTCATGTGTGAAAGGCTCAGTAACCACATTACACTGGGGCATGCAATCTGACAGGGCCAGCATTGCAAAGGGTACTGTGACCTTTGCCCCCAGGTCCCATAACCAGTATAGTCTGGGTTCTAGGCCAAAGAGGGTATCTATTATGCATAGGGTTGTTAGTTGACATTTGTAATAGGTTACTCACAACTAGGGGTTCTCTTTGGTTGATCAGACCATTGAAATCCAGCCAAGAGCAAGCAAGTATAAAAAGCTTTAGGACTTTGAGTAGTTCAAAATATGTGATGGTAGCTCGCCAAATATGGCAAAGGTAATGGCACACTTAGAGTCTTTGTGGCCAGAACTGATGTAAGTCCTTGTATCACTAAAAAAAACTACCTTAATATGTGACACGACATAGTATATAAAGTAGACAATAAGTGAAGTAAGTGAATGACAAGACAAATGGTGCAATTTGTCCTGTAGGTGTAAATGAATCCGTTACACAGGTCACGGGCCGCTACAACATCTGAGTTGGAGAAAACTATTTATCCGTCCCAAATCTATACTTTTTGAGTAAAATATCGGTTATGACTCCCTCTTGGGACCCATCGATTATCGGGTATCGGAGGTTTCCTCAATTTCCCCGCGAACCCGGTGGACACCAAAAACCCATCGGTTATAAGGGGTATCGGTTATAAGAGGTTCGACTGTATCCTCATATCCCGGATCGCGAATCACGCACTGACGTGTTCCACTGTCCATTCCGAGTGATCCACCGAATGTGGAAGCAGTAATCGGTCCCAACCATTCCCTTGGCGATATCGATTTTAAGGCTGGCACCGAATTCGAAAACGTGCATCCTGCATATCTGCCAGACATGTTGTTCCGGAAGGGTAGCTGGCGGACTTTTCGGCTGGTTCGGAAAATGAATACTACTTGGATTGTCCTTGACCTCCTTCCATATCCTTCAACGTGATGAATATAGGGAACTCTATACGGCGTCTGTGGATACTCTAATGCAAATGCTTTCATGATTTCTTCCGCTTCTTTCCTACTGAGATACCCGAACCGGCCACCATTGACCGCTGAAGTCTTCCTTGGCACACAATGATGACGAGACCTTTCAAGTGACACCTGGAACATCCGTACTTATGGAACGCTGCTTCAGGTACTGCGCATTGTCTCTCTTTGCTATATACTGTATTGCACCTCTTCGGTATCTTGAGTCATGGCGGAGAGCTCAGGATACGTATTCAAAAGTTCTGACAAGTACCCGTCGAAGGAAAACAGAAGACGGCGTCAACAGAGTTTGTTCGTGAAGGTTCGCTCATTTCTAGGTTTCTTGTATTTTAGTGAAAATATACTCAGGTCTTGGCGGTTATCATCGTTTTGCTTATTCTTGTCGTTGTCGGTGTTGTTGTCAGCGTCGTCGTCAAGAGAAACAAGTCTCAAAACTCGGCGGCGACGTCGTCTTCTTCAACCACTACGGGGGCCACGAACGACTCCAATGATCCCAGTGTCTTCGAGAAAGACCCTAACCTCCACAAGTCGTTCTATGGAATGGCCTACACCCCTGAAGGTTCTATGATGCCCATTTGCGGCAACTCACTAAGTACATCGTTTCATGAGTTGCAACAACACTCTCTCACAGTCTGACTTGTGTCATAGAGAACGTTATTAAGGATATTCAAGTGAGTTGACGATCTTCTCGTAACAAATGACTTTTGCTGAGCCTTAACTGTTTATAGATTCTTTCTCAACTGACCGCTCGCATTCGTTTGTATGGAGCCGATTGCAATCAAACAGCCCTTGTGGTGTGCCATCCCATTCTGTCAGCATGCGATATGTTGAAAGAACTATTAGCTTGAAGCCATAAAGCAAACAAAGGTCGAGATGGAGGTGTTTGTCGGCATTTACGTTTTACCCGATGATAGTGAATCGTATATCCGTCAACGAGATACTGTCGAAGAGGCTATTCAAACCTATGGAGTCGAACATATTGCTGGTGTTACAGTCGGAAATGAGTTCATGCTCAAGTACAAGGATCTTTTAAATCTGTATCGTGCGATTATTGATCATTGGGCAGTTACATTTCTGAGAAACAAGAATCCGACCCAAACTCGGCCATTGGCAATGAAGGCATGTACGGTGTCTCACCAAATAATACGTCCCACTAATCCAATCCATGGAATTTTCAGGTGCTGCGATGCTTATTGCTTATATCGAGGATACCCGCAACATGCTCGCTGGCCTTTCGCTGTCCAAAACCATACCAGTGGGTAATTCAGATGCTGGCAGCTACTTCAATACGGCAGTACTCAGCTCTGTCGACTATGGCGTAAGTCCAAATTCTTATCCACCGACCTTCGGCACCGAGTGCCTGTCGTTTGCCAGCTATCCAATGTGCACGCTTGGTTTGCACAAGTGACAGCTGAGGAGGCTGCTGGATGGGTCGCATCGTTCTTTGAAGATACAAATGTGAAACCGGCTTCACAGTTACCCAACCAGGTGCGTCTTCTGATACTCAAGTTTCCTCCAGAAGATATTCAAGCTAGCTTTATATAGCCTAAAATGTACATCGCCGAGACTGGTTGGCCGACAGTGAGTACTGTTTTCTATATACTTTCGCAACAAATCCTTCCTTCTTTCCTTTAGAAATCATCGGACGCTGCACATGAGTCCAATGGCGCGGGGACCGCTTCTGTTGCCGGCCTGCAGACCTTCCTGGACACCTTCGTATGCCAGGCAAACAACAATAACATTCCTTACTTCTTCTTTGAGGTAAGCGGAGCAAGTATCTCTTCCCTTTGAATAGGTTCTCAATTCCAGTCACAGTTATTTGATGAGAAATGGAAAGACATTCAGTACGGTGGTGTTGAGGTACGTTTCGTTCTCGTCCATTTGTACTCAGCAAGTGATTATGTTCATTAGGGTTGGTGGGGCCTCTTCAATGCCGAGTAAGCCGACTCGCTAAAACTTTTCCGCAGAAATGTTCACATCCTCGTTAGCCGAACTCTGAAAAACGTCAAAATACCTGAATGTCCTTCTCTTGGTCCTTAATCATCGTACTTTCTTAATACCATCATTAAGATAAATAAGTTGTAATCCATTCTATCACATCACACTGAGCAGTTTAGAATGAAATATGTGTTACGTAATACATTCTGACTGTTGGGGCGCAATCAAAGTGCGCTTGCAACTCTTCGATATCGGACCTTTCTGTTTACTTGGTTTTTGTCATGTTTGATCCTCTTAATTCCACTGCTTCCATATTTGCGGATAACGGTGATGACACCCCTCCATGGCCCACGACACCTCACCCTCCCAATTCTCCCATACCCAATTTGAGGCGTGCTTCATCACTGTCAGTGCCACAAACACCGGACAAAGGCCCTGCTTTAGGAATCTATGGCAGAGAACCACAAATTTACGGTCAACCCGAAATAGGACTCATTTCTCCGAGAGAAACAGTCGGCTCTAACGGGATGAAGTATGAGAAGGCAGAACCATATCTTAGAGTAAGGATCACCGGGCTGGATAGAAATAGACGGGACATTCTAGTGAAGTTCGACGCACAGGTGAATTTACGTGTAATAGTTTGTGTCATTAGAAGCTCACAACCCCGAAGACCAATCTCTCCAACTTCACAGGCACGGCTTATCGGAATGTGTCGCGCTCATACCTCGAATTTCAACAGTTCTACGAGACAATCGTCCATAGCAACCCACAAACAATCATTCCTGCTCTACCCCTTGCCCAGACTTCGGCGCCAACGGATGAAGAGGATGATCGTCTTGTCAAAATCATGTTACAGCGGTGGATCACCAGAGTCTGTGAAGACCACATCTTGCTCTATGATGAAGACCTCCGTTCGTTCATTGAAAATGACTTTGGGTACCAACCGACACCCCGACCGCGGCGCAAGACCTCTTCTGGATTTTCGTTGATACGACGGAACGTGCCTGATGAGGACGAGGAACTTCAGCGGGCTCGTTTTGAGCTCACAAAATTAGAGGGCCAGTTTTTTGACACAGCGAAAGCGGTCGATAAACTTGCTCTTGGCAGAAAATGTATTCAATACAATTGAGTTCTTTGTATCTGACTAACGACCGTTGTTTGCAGCTCTTGCCACTGCACACGTCGAGATGGGAAATAAACTTGTGAATGTTGCGACAACCGAGGCTCATCCTCCTCTGGGAAACGCATTAAGGAAGATAGGACGCGCCTGGCATAGTCTGGCTGACCTTGGCCAGGCACAAGCTATAAGTGAATGTGTTGTAATAGGTGACTCGTTAGGATATCAAGGGATGAATGCGCGCTCTGCAAAGGAGACATTACAGATGCGGACAGGAGTCTTAGAGGAATATCAGCAAGCAGTGAAGACTACAATCTCTAAGCGACGCCAAATCGAGCGATTGAAGGCTAGCTCTAACATCCGACCTGAGCGAGTAGATGAGGCCTTAGAAGACATGGAAGAGGTCGGTTTACGTTTATCAATTCTCGCCCAACACTGACTATCCATTGCCAGGCGAGCAAGTACGAGCAAATATTAGCCAAACGAGCAAAGGGTATTTCACAAAACTTGCACAAAGCTCTCGATACGCACAATCGGTACGCAAAGGACGACATCACCACGGCACTAATCGAGCATGCACGTTCTTCCATCATGTATGAACGACAGCTGTTACGCGAACTGGAAGCTTTACGAGGAGACATCATCAATGCGGCAAACAAGGTTGTCTCGTCAAACAATGGCGTCCCCAAACCGACAGTTATTCCTAAACTTGAGGATTTCAATGAAGGTTCTTACGCACCTCCGTCCAACGGCTTTCAACGACCATCTCACCCCCCTCACTCCGCACAACCGGGCATTGTCCCCAGTCGTCCACCTTTACAGAACTTCTTACCTCAGGGACCTCTGTCCCAAGCTGCTGCTACCCAGGGTCCATCATCTTTGGCACAACCTCCGTATCAAAATCAGGATTCCCAAGCAACTTCGTCCACGTCGACTCGATCCTCTTTTTCTCCTCCAATAAGAGATTCTTCAATCAAACCCTCTTTGCCTCCTCAAAGTCCTGGCGCTGGCCCTTCCTCCCCCGGGACAAACTATCAGAAATTGCCCTACAGTAATGAATCTCCTTTGGGTGGCCATTTCGCTGACGGGACAAAGTCTATGTTTATACAACCCACTCGAGCACTCAATAGTCCTCCGCCCCTTGCTTCTTCATCAACATACAACAACCGCCTACATGCTGGTGATCCTTTGAATGTAAATCCCGTTGTGCGGCCTGCTTCAGCATCGCCTCTACCTGGCTCCTTTCGACCTACGAATGGACAAATGTATCAAAACAGTGTTGATCCTCTTGCCCATATCAAACCTCATCAGATGTCAGCTTCTGTTCGCGTCCAGCCAACGCGTCCCAGGTTGGATGCAAGGGAAGCAGCAAGCAAGCTTGCAAATATGTTCTAATGCATGTCCTCGTTGATTGATGCTTACGATGCCGTGCAGTCATCACTAGGAGACGGTTCATATCCTTCGACAATAATACAAGGGACCAAGTCTTAGCTTCCAATCGGATTTTTTTTGTCATTTGCAGCATGTAAATTTATTCTAGATAGTCGCCAGGCAATTCAACGATCAACCTTGCACTACAAGTGACACCAGCCTCCTCTTCCTCGCGTCAATTAGGTGGAATTTTTCCTGTCGTCCACGAACGAACTCCCACTTACCTGTCTCCGCCATCCAATCAATGAGCGTCTTCCTCCTGTCGGAATCTAAGCGTCTGGTTCATTTCTGGGATGAAATGATATGCGCGTAAATCGATGCTGTAGTAGGTATTTGGAAGTATTGGCAGATCTCCCAAAATCGGGACTTCGGCTGGGAGGTTAACGAATCCTGCGGTTGTCATGGCTTGATCATAGCAGCTTCCTTGAATTCATCCATAAGATGCACATACCAATAACGGCGCCAGCATCGTGGCCCCAGTCGCCTATGGGATGAGAGTAGAAACGACCCTCTATGCCTTCGGATTTGATTTGATCCATGGTTTTGCGCAGAACCTCGTTTCCCGTTAGTCCTACCCGCATATTTTCCAGCAACACGTCTTGCATCCGGTTGCTTTTCTTCAAGCCCTCTTTCAGGCTCTCAGGGGCATCAGTCTCTGGGTTGGGTCCATCTGTACGGAGAACATAAGCGAGATGCTGCGTATCTGTGTTTAAGCCCATAGCTGTCATCCCAAAGTCGATGTGCAGGAGGTCTCCTTCTTGTATGATGCTCTTAGTGCCCCTCCACCCTGGAATTGTGGGATCTTCGACAATCACGGAGATTCTGGGCTGGCTCCAGGTGGTCACATTTTAGAGTCTGCATCTTTTCGCGGAACCGCCATGCCAAGTCCTGTCAAGGAACGACTCAGTCAGGAAATCTACAGATCTTGGAAGAGAGCGCAGCGAAGACCTCTCTGTAGTTGTCTTGCCCGGCACGACTATCTCATGAGAAAAACCCTTTTCGATTAGCGCCCAAATGGTTTCCTGCATTTTGCGATAGAACGGTAGCTGACTGTTCACTCTAGTCGCGACCGTACTCAACCGCAAGCATTGGTTCATTCACTGTACGACTCATCCATTTCTCGCCGAGCTCTTCTTCAAGGACTGAAAGCTCTCCAACATGGAGACCACTTGCAAATGCGATATCTCGGTCAACATTGAGAGCAATTCGCTTGGGTTCATAGTGCTTTAAAACATCTCATAGCTCAGGCCAGACACTGCCAGTATTATCAATCCACATTATGGGGTTGGGCTGTCCTTTCAATGAAGATGTGTTGGTGTGAAACAGAACCACGGTCCTACGATGGACATCGAAGTCTGTAGAGTTCTTGATAGACCACCAGTTGGGATCTTCTGCATGTTCTCTCTGAGTCATTGGTGATTGGTAGTTATTCAGTACCCACCAGCCATACATCGATATCATATTTCCTCAAGAGTGAAGGTATTCGGGCAACTCGCTCGTTCTTCCAGGCATCCTGAATATGAGCAGCCTCGCGTAGAGAGGGTAGTCTTTGGTATTGAGCAGGTTTATTTGGATGAAGTTGCCCAGCGACTAGACTGAACCAAAAAAAGATAAAAGGAATGTTGCTTTTCATCGTGGGGGCGAGTAAAAGGGTGCGACAATTTTGTATTCGTGAGTCACCTATCTTGACTTGAGGGTGTGAATATAGAGTCTCATAATCTTTCCCGTGGGATAACTCAGTATAGTGGACTGCGTAGATACATAAGCAATTAGTCAACATATACATTCAGTCGGGTATGGTGTAACGGCTAACATTGCCGCCTCTCATATTAATCAGTACATCGCGGCAGCTCGGGGTTCGATTCCCCGTACCCGAACAGCAATAGTTGGTGTATTTTTTGTCGTATCCTCGAACACTGATTATTTATAACCAAATTGATGAAATACTCACCAGCACACTACAAAGTTCTATATGTGTGATAAGGCCGAGGGTGTCCTGTTACGGATCAAACGGCAGAGGTAAGAGCTTTCTCCTTTGCATTTGTCAGGAGGAATGTGCAAGTCCGATTTCTCCAAAATTAATTATGCAAGTATGAGGACAGAATGCCATGTCATGATCCGGGCATATAGGAGAGGGACGCTCTTCGAGACGAATTTGTGTGACAAATTATTAAACTCAGGCAGGGCGCGAGGAAGAAAAAAATATGAAACTTGAAGCAATCACATTTTAGACACCGGAGATGTGAGCCTCCATTCTTCTTAAGGATATCTGTACAATTTTGGGGAAAGGCCGAAGTCATCCGAAAACTCATACTGTGTGTCACCGACAGTACTTCATTTATTCTCGTGTGAATTTCGATCACTCCGAACCTGGCAGAACTCTACAACTTCTACAGCCATTTTGCGTGGTGTATATATACTCAATCATGACTGAAGGAAAGCCTTGCGAAACCGCTTTTCCAGATCCTCAGCCTTCTTCATCTTCAGAATCTACGAAAGCCGAGTCTACTGGTTCAGAGATTTCAGCAACTCCTGTGCCAAACCGATCGGAATTGCTCTCTCGCGCTCGCGGGTTCCTTCAATCCCCGCAGATCATTCAACAGGACACAGCGGCAAAAAGACAATTCCTGATGGATAAAGGCCTAAATGAAAATGAGATTGACGGCCTTCTACGTGAACTTGTGAGTGATTTATTCTAATCATCATGTATCTGGGCTGAAAGAGTATCCAAGCCGATACAAAGGCCTACGATTCCTCCCAGAACATATCCTCAATTACCACCATCCAATCTTCCTACCCTTCTTCTTGGCCTCTCTCGTATCTTCTCCTGGATTGTAGGAGGGTCCACTGCTCTCATCTTCATATATTATGTACGAATGTCTCTTCTCATGTTGGTTAAGTGCTGGATTATCTTGAGACAGCGTTTCTTCCTCCCTCGCATAATAAAGACCTCATTGGCACGGCAATCTCTCAAAGCACATCACCTTTCCTTACTTCTGAAACTCAACGAGTCACTTGCATCCCTTAAGGACTCACAAATTGAAACCAATTCTGTTCTTCCTCTGCCAGATCCATCCCAGGAAGCTCCGAACTTCCAGGCTTGCCGTACGATCGTCGACATACTGAAACTTCACCCCAAGGGTCCTGGCACGCATATCATCCCTCCGATAACTCTTCTTAGATGTAGTTTGCAGGACTTTGGTAAAGGGAAAGAAAGTGTAGCGTCACAACCAACAACTGAGGAACTGTTCCGTTATATGGAAGGTCAGATTCCATGGCTTGTTTCCGAGGAGGGCTCGAAATATGAAGTGTGGATCCTTGTTATTGTCATCTTTGGGCTGAATTAACTTTATGAGCAGGAGTTGCTGTGGCAAACACTCTCCACTTCCTCTTTATTTACCGGGACAAGTTCGGAGAGAGAAATAAATGAAGAACAGAAACCCACTCGTTGGACTTATCATACTCCATCTCCTGTGGAGCCTTCTCCAGTTGTAAAGTCGCTGAAAAAACTCACAGTGACTCTACCGAAGCATTCGGAGTCCGAGAACAATTCCAGCCAGCACACTCTACAGGCGCTCTCGGACTTTACTGGCTATATAAGCACCCAGATGTATATGCCATATCAGGTACCTTCAAGTGCAGTGGGATTCTTAAGTGGAAATTCTTCGATTGGTCCTGTAGAGGAAGAGTTCAGACGTGAAATCAGAGCGTTGAAAGGACTTGTTCTGAATCGGTGAGTGAAAGTGGTTGGATTCACGATAATCTCCCCTGAAATCAGGCTTTTTAGTCGGTCTTTCATGCCCACGACTCCTCGGCCTCCTATATCTACTCCGTAGTCTATGTCAATACGAGAATGATATTGTAAGAGTCAGCCCTGCTGACAAGATAAACAGAGATATTACCTGTTCCATCGATATGCAACCCATTCCACCAAGTCATGTACGCATGGCATTATTATCTCACTTTTGGGAGTCGAACTCGCAGTCACTTGATGGAAGGTCGACCAGTCGAGATTTTTTCGAGCATCTCGGGCCTATCCCTGGCTTATCTGCTCGTATTTACCCAGGAACAATACATATAATGCACGCTGAATCAGACATGGCTGGGAAAGAGAAAATTGGACCTGAAGAATGACATCTACCGCCTTTGGTTTTCGACTGTTGTCAACCTTGAAGAAGGACATGAGAATTACGCGAGAGACTACCAGTTCAAAACCCTTCAACGCGACCGAAGAAGAGCCTGATGGGGAAGTGCGCGTTATTATTACATCATGCTCGAAACAGGCACTATTCGCGAAAGACCATCGTCGAGAGTTCTTGTTTCCACTTCACCATCTTTCCCCCTCATCCTCATACATCGCCATGCCTACTTCCCCCCTTGACCCTAGAAAAATTACAGAGCTCGATGAATACCTCGAGCCTGACGTTCCTAACATCCTCAATCGGTACAACGTCTTCCGCCGATGGAAGGACACGATCGAAGAACATGAAGGTGGATATGATAAATTTACTAAGGGATACCTTAGATATGGGTTCAACGTCTCCAAGAATGGCGAGGTAGTTTTTAGAGAATGGGCGCCCAACGCGACCGAGGCCAGCTTGATCGGCGACTTCAGTACGTGTTATTTTTTCATGCAAACAAGAACGGCATCCGAACGTTATCAGACGAATGGAACAGGACCTCTCATCCCATGAAGAAGGATGAGTTTGGTGTTTGGGAGATCGCCATACCACCTGTCTCTCCTGGTGTCTGTGTCATTCCTCATGATTCCAAGATCAAGGTTCGCCGAGGTTTTTTCGTGTTGTTGTTCACAACTTTATATTGTTCTAGATTTCTATGATTATTCCTTCTGGAAAACGTATAGAACGTTTGCCAGCCTGGATCAGACGTGTTACGCAAGACCTGAGTGTCTCCCCAGTCTACGATGCTTGCTTCTGGAATCCTCCCGAATCGGAGATATACAAATTTAGGTATCCTCGCCCGCCGAAGGCAACAAATGTCAGAATATACGAGGCACATGTTGGCATCTCTACCACTGAAGGCAGAGTTGGTACATACAAGGAGTTCACTCGCGATGTACTCCCTCGCATCAAGGACCTCGGTTATAATGTCATCCAGCTAATGGCGGTTATGGAACATGCATATTATGCATGTCAGTTTCGTCTATTATCTTTTTGTCTCATCTTTTCTCATCCGATGGTCAATTTCAGCGTTTGGTTATCAAGTGACCAGCTTTTTCGCTGCTAGTTCTCGTTACGGTAGCCCTGAAGACCTCAAGGATCTTATCGACACAGCACATGGAATGGGCCTGACCATGCTTCTTGACATTGTCCATTCCCATGCCTGCAAGAATGTCCTTGATGGTTTGAACGAATTTGACGGCACGGACCATCTGTACTTCCACGAGGGAGGTAGAGGACGCCATGAACTCTGGGATAGCCGTTTATTCAATTACAGTCATCACGAAGTCGTCCGATTTTTGATGAGTAACCTAAGGTTCTACATGGAGGAGTTCCAGTTCGATGGTTTCCGCTTTGATGGTGTGACGAGTATGATGTACAAGCATCACGGTATCGGGACGGGTTTCTCTGGTAATTATCATGAATACTTTGGAGAGGCTGCTGATATAGAAGCTATTGTATACCTCATGCTTGTGGGTGAATCTTGCCACTTTTCTGACTTGATACTCACCTCTTTAGGCCAACGATGCAATCCACAATCTCTACCCCGATGCCATTACGATTGCTGAGGATGTATCTGGAATGCCTCTTCTCAGTAGACCAGTTCAATCCGGAGGCGTAGGGTTTGATTATCGATTGTCAATGGCTATCCCCGACATGTGGATCAAACTTCTCAAGCACAAGTCTGACGAAGAATGGGACCTTGGGAACATTGTTCATACTTTAACCAATCGTCGTTATGGGGAGAAAAGTATTGCTTACTGTGAAAGCCACGATCAAGCTCTGGTCGGCGACAAGACTATAGCATTCTGGCTCATGGATAAAGAAATGTGTACGTTGACCTTGCTCTGTTGACAGCTCACTTTGACATTGACCTCTCTCTAAGACACTAATATGTCTGATCTGACTGAAATGACTCCCATTATTGCACGAGGACTAGCCCTCCATAAGATGATTCGGTAAGGTTTTTTAGCTACTTGGAACCGTTCGGTGATAACGGTCTTCCAGCCTCTTGACCCAGTCCTTAGGTGGCGAAGGCTACTTGAACTTTGAAGGAAACGAGTTCGGTCACCCTGAGGTGCGTAGGCCCGTGACAGTTTGGTTGACTGCGCTTCTGACTACTCTTTAGTGGCTTGACTTCCCTCGTGACGGAAATAACAACTCATTCCATTACGCCAGGCGCCAATGGAACGTTGTCGATGACCCCTTACTTCGTTATAAGTACCTTAATTATTTTGACAAGGCAATGAATCATCTGGCTGGTCAATATGGGTACCTTGAATCGCCACAGGTAATCGCCCTTTACTCAAACTAAGGCTCATATCCTGTACAAATTGCTTACCTTGTGACACAGGCTCATGTTTCGCTCAAGCACGAGATTGACAAGGTCCTCGTCTATGAACGAGCTGGGCTTCTGTTCGTCTTCAACTTCCACCCGTCCGAGAGCTTTGTCGACTATAGGGTTGGCGTAGATGAGCCTGGTGAATATCGCATCGTCTTGAGTAGCGACGAGTCAAAATTCGGAGGATTCTCGAACATTAAGACTGATGGCAAGTTCTTCACGACGCCGATGAAGTGGAACGAAAGGAAGAATTGGCTTCAGGTACGTCGTGGACATTACATTCCGGTTGAGAGGCCAAGTTCTCACTGGAGAGAGCAGGTGTATGTTCCTTCAAGGACTTGCATAGTCCTCGCAAAATAAACATTTCTCACCGTCTGCCATGCGTTCACCATGCTATACGTGCCAGTGTACTTTTTTTGATACTCGGGAACTTAGATTTTCATATTTGTATTGGGATGTTTCAGCACTAAGGCCTTACAACTGAAATTTAAACTTTTGGAACATTGATGCAGTGAAAGAAACAAAAAACAAAACACTTGACTATGGTTTGATTACTGGCATC
This sequence comes from Termitomyces sp. DKA19, assembly GCA_018851325.1. Taxonomy (NCBI): domain Eukaryota; kingdom Fungi; phylum Basidiomycota; class Agaricomycetes; order Agaricales; family Lyophyllaceae; genus Termitomyces; species Termitomyces sp. DKA19. Next base: position 76,968 of record JABCKS010024871.1, on the reverse strand, counting down.
AAGTTGGTATGGGCTGAAGGTGAGCCGGCTGAATCATATGTCTGTATTTTTCTATCTTCTAGTTTACATCCCTCTAGCTCGTTTATATTTTCAGTACTCTACAGCAGGCCACGGAGTACCTCCACAATCCGATCACCAATTTCAATGGTTCCAACATGTCCGCCTAGATCAGTAGTCCTCAGTCCAAATCCACCAAACTCGGGTGAATCCAAAACCGTCCGCACGGCATCTTCAATCGCTTTCGCCGGTTTCTCGAGGCCGAGTGAATATCGAAGGAGCATCGCCGCGCTGAGAATCGTACCAATGGGGTTCGCAATGCCCTTTCCGGCGATGTCAGGGGCAGAGCCATGGATAGGCTCGTAGAGACCGAGAGTGGGCTTGAAGTCGTCCGAGGGGGTGCAGGGTGCACCTGCAAGAGATGCGGAGGGGAGGAGTCCGAGAGAGCCAGGAATGACACTGCTTTGGTCGGAAAGACTGAGTTTGGGGCGTTAATAATAAGACGTAAAATAAATATGGAAAGAAACGTGAAGCTTACATGTCGCCGAACAGATTCTCGGTGAGGATTATACCATTGAGCTTGCGAGGAGCAGATGTGAGGAGCATCGCAGCCGAATCGACAAGCTGGTGATGAAGCTTGATTTGGGGATAGTCCTTGGCCAACACATCTGCGACAGTTTTCCGCCACAACCGCGAGCTCGCGAGGACATTTGCTTTATCGACTGAGTGGATTTCAAGAGGCGGGTTGGCGGTCAAAGCAATCTGTGCCGCAACACGTGTGATACGTTCGACCTCTGCAACGCTGTAGATCGTCGTGTCCCATGCCGTGTCGACGTCGGGAGTGACGCCTTGCTCCTTACGTGTGCCAAAGTAGGCCCCTCCAATAAGTTCACGGACACAGATGATGTCTACACCTTTTGCGACTTCAGGGCGCAGGGGAGAGTAATCCAAGAGAGAGTCGGAGGCAAGGTTTGCGGGCCGGATGTTGGCGTAGAGGCCGAGTGCCTTGCGAAGAGTGAGGAGACCGGGTTCGGGACGAATTTTGGCGTCAACGCCCCATTTTGGCCCACCGATGGCACCTGCGAGGAAATGGATCAATTATATACGTTGAATAAAGTGATAAAGTTTACCCATGAGGATTGCATCAGCTTCTTTACACGCCTTCAAAGTCGAGGGCGGTAACGGTTCACCAGTAGCATCTATCGCGCATCCTCCAAAAAGATGAGGCACAAGATTGAGTTTAAAATCTGACGATGCCTTGGATACGACTTCAAGAACACGAGTAGCCTGGTTGACGATCTCAGGACCTGGGGTCAAGATTTGATATATATCGCGTGCACGCCCGAAAGTCGGGAGAAACATACCGATGCCATCACCATGGAGTACGACTATGTTAAATCTAGGAAATGTCAGTAATTCACTAGTATGGATTGGGGTAGAATTCACGTTTTTGAGGCCATGATAGCGTCTACAGCAGGATAAGGACTGACGGAGGCTTTTAAGAGTTTTCTGCTGCATCGGATTTCGGCTATGACGCCATAACAAGTCGGCCGACGGAGCAATCGAATTCGAAGAGCACTTTGCACGTGAGATCATTTTTTCCCATCTTCACTGACGGCGAAGATTTTACGATGTCCACTCCGCGTTGCAAGAACCTAGTCCTTGATGCTGGCCCTCTTCTCTCCCTGTCGCCTCTACGTGGCCTAGCAGAAACTTACATCACTGTTCCGCAAGTGCTTGCCGAGCTGAAGGACAAACGCGCACGAGATCACTTCGAGCAACTTGGACTGCTTTCTGGCGTCAAAGTTAAAGTGCAGTCGCCTGATGCTGTAAGCTTAGCACATAGTGCGTATCCAGTCAATCTGCATGTCTGTATTCTGACGTACATGGATAAGCCATCCAATGGGCAAAGAAGACAGGAGACTACAGTGTTCTATCACATGCTGATCTATGTGTTCTGGCCTTGACTTATGCGCTTCATGAAGAGGCCAAGAGAATAGTACAGCAGAATGTAGAAGCTGTTTTGGAGGCGAGTCCATCCGTCTGCTATTCAGATGTTCAACACTGACTCAATACGGTAGTAGCCGACGGAAGCAGAAAAAACTCCAGGCGCTCCGGCTGTTGAGGAGATCCCGTCCATCTTAGAAGATCTACCACTTGAAGATCAACAACCAGAGACTCTTGACGAGGACTCAGCAGGGGTGAGGGTGGAGGATACCACGGAGAAGGATGCTACGGAGCAACCTCCAGTTGGAGCGGAAGAAGGGGCGCTAGAACCTCTTGATGTAGAGCTTCAACCAATCGAGAAGGATGAAGCGATACTCTTTCCACCTCAGGCCCTACCTCCAAAAAATCAATCAGAACCAATATTCGATGACCCATCTGACTCTGACGATGGCGAAGGCGAATGGATAACACTTAATAATGTCGCCGTTCACAAATCCCGTACTCTCGATCTACTTCCCAGTTCTGGTTCAAAGGGAAAGAAGAAAGCCGAAGACCGGATTATCGATGCGGGATGCATGACCGCTGATTTTGCGATGCAGAACGTTTTGTTGCAGATGGGGCTTAATCTTGTTGGTACGGAGGGAAAGAGGATAGACAAGGTGAAGAGTTGGGTTTTGCGGTGTCATGCGTGCTTTAAGTGAGTAATCTTTCTCATATTGTTGTAGCCCGGGCGATCAACATCGTCTGGTTTAGAATCTGCAAAGATAACTCGAAAAAATTCTGTCCATCATGTGGAAACCCGTCACTGCTACGAGCATCGGTGACGGTTTCAGCCCCTGGCGCTTCATCCGATGCGCCCGTCATGCAAGTGCATCTTAAATCAAATTTCCAGTATAAAAATCGTGGTACAAAGTATTCAATTCCGACACCTAAAGCTGGATCGGCAAAGTCCGGAGCTGGCGACAATCTTATATTACGAGAGGATCAACCGGAGTATCTAAGAGCCAAGAAGAAGGTAGACGGAAAACGGGAGCGTGAGGAGGCGAAGATGCTGAAGGGAATCCTTGGTCGAGGACCGGAGGGCGCAACAGGTATTGGTAGTTGGATGGATCCAGATTGGATTCCTGAGATGATCAGCGTGGGAGCCGGTGGCAAAGGCAGGACGATGAAATCTGGTAGGATGGACGGGGACTTACCCCAGATTGGATTTGGAAAGAAGAATCCGAACGCAGCAAGGAAGAAGCATAAGTAAACAGACGTGCTCTTTGTTTCTCTTTCAAGTTTGATCATGGGTTTGTATTAGCTATGACTTATGGCGTTTCATCTCAATTACCAAGACTTCTATTCATAAACCGCCTCTTCTGGAACGACATCCACCATTTGCTGGGCTTGCCCGTGCCATCAGCGTACAACTTCTCGACTAAACGTGCTGCTAGTTCTTGCCGAACTTGAGTGAGATATTGTCGTAGATATTCTTCAGACAATCAATGAATGACAACAAACCCAACCCAGATAATCACTCTTACCACTATCAGAGCGGCTGGCCGGTGGTGCGTAGTGTGCGTTCAAAGCAAAGTTGGCGTCGCCAGGAATGGGAAAGGAATCAACAGATAAGGTATTCAGTATCTTCTGTGCCTCTATCTGTGCTGGTACTGTCCGCGCGCTACCCAACTTGGCCAGACAATCGGAAATAAAGAGGATCAAGATGATGAGTGTGCGGTCTGCTGGGCCCTTGATCTCGAAATTGCGGAAGAGGGAGTTGGCACGGAAGAGATCAAGAGTTTCGTCGATGATATCGAGTTGTGAGGGGTCCGCTACCGGCAATTATTGAGACTATCATCTCCGCAGTTGCACGAGAGACTTACCTTGAGGGGCAGGACCGCGTATTCTGGTCCTGATGGGAAGAACGGACAGATTTCCTACCTGGCGGACATCAGGCTCATCGTTGAAAGAGGAATGGTATGCCTGGAATCATTTATGAGCAGATCTGTGCGCTCAAAAGGCCTGGTAACTGACGGGCATTGCGATGAGCGTGGAACTAGAGGCGTATTTGGTTCTGCTTGGCAAGATCTGCAATGACGTCCATTCTCGCTGTCGGCGCGTGCCACTGTATATAAAGAAAGACCAACAATTCTTGAACGTTCGACGTTCTCCCCTTATCATGTCGAATTTTCTTGACGTACCAGAGAATGTCGAACGTGCTTCCTTGTATTCTGTCGCTTCCGTCAAACCCTCTCCAGATACACTAACTAGTACGTCTGCAACGCCTCCTTATCTCGGACGAACGACCCACCCTGTCCAGAACTTGTGAAGCGTTTACGCGCTTTGACGCTCGCTCTGTTACCAGTACAAGTCGATCCAGCCGCTATCAATGAATCTACTGGCAGAATAATAACTCCCAGCGTTATTTCGGCGTATCAGGCCGCTGCTGGAGACTTCGTTGAGGCTGTATATTCATTTCATGTTGTCAAACTTTAACAAGTGCTTACGGTGCGCCTAAATAGCTCCCATACTGTCTCCTTCGTGCTAGGGCCGAATTTATGTGGGATGCCAATCACAATCCAGCGGACTATGGCGAAAACGTTGGACGGGGTGCGTTCTCCTCATAAATGCGATAAATCGTGCCCTAAACGCGTCGCTACCTGATCTTTCGTTGATGTAGCAATTGCATGTGAAGTCCTTGCTCGCAGAATCGTACATATGTCACCGCCTGACAGGCTCCGGTCCATCATGTCGTCGCGCTTCCAACACAGGCAACTCGGCGGCGGCAAGAGTGACATGACAAGTGCTTTGGAGGTTGCCATTGATTCCCGCTGGTATGTGTAATGTTCACAGCCCCATGTCCCTTGATTTACATTCATGCAGCACAATATTCTTATCTTCCAATGAGGCTCAAGAAGGTCGCCACAGCTTTCTCGATCATGCAATTATTCAATATCTCATTCTTCTCGCAGTCGTCGCGGCCTTGTGGAAGGGAGATCTCATTCAGCACAATATCGCTGATAATCAAATTGACTGTAAGTTCTCTCCCGTGAAATATGTATTTCGCAACTGATATCACACCAAGATGTACCATACGCTGACACCCGTGAACATTCTTTCTGGGGCCACTTCGATACGTCGAGACTCAACGTTCCAAGGTATCAACAACTCATTTTTTTTACTACAGAATTAAATAAATAAATTGCCAGATATCAAAACATTTTCCGCGTCATCATATGGCTGTTCTTTTTGTTTGCGTATTCGCAAGCAGGTAATGTCACTCAATAACTTAACAGGCTCAGTTTTTTTTTTGCCTCATACAAATCTCAGTTCGTGAACCTCTCGAACGTTTGGGTAATTCTCATGGAATGTTCGATGAATGGGAGATCGTCCTCTACATAATGGCGCTAGCTTTCACTATGGAAGGCATGTTCTTCTGAAAATTTACTCAAATGATGTCTATTAACTAAGTGGTAATTCAGACCTACACAAGGTAAAACCTGTGGTTTGCTTGTTTTGCGGCACTCAACATTCCTTCAGTTCTATTTAATCGTGTGGTTCTCCACTCTTCAGGCCCTCTCATTCTGGAACATTATTGCTTTCATAACCGACTCCCTTTTTGTTGCAGCCTTTACTCTGCGAGTGGTCGGGTTTTCTTCCACTGGCGAAACTGCCTTGGATGCAAGGCTCAAGAGTTTCCAAGTTTTAAGTTTCGCCGCTCCGTTTATATGGTATGATCTAATATCGTATTTCAAGGCTTGAGCTCATTGTTTCGCGTGAATTTAGGATGAGTGAGCTTTCTGCATTTTCTGACAAACTCTGAGTTGATTCACTTCAATCATCTAGAGCTCGTCACGGTCTTTGATGGATACAAGTAAGCCCAAAGGTTTTCATTTGCAGCATAAATCCGATCGGTGCGCTGTATAGATACATCGGAACAATGCAAATTTGTGTGGCACGAATGTTGAAAGAATCAGGCATTTTCTTTGCAGTATGAAGTCTCTTTCCTTATTCCAAAACGTCTCTAGAGGTTATGTTAGCTCCTATCTGTTCTCGCTATCGGGTTCTGTCAGGGACTTTTCGCGTTAGATGCTGCCGACGGCTCGACTGAAGGTCCATCAGTGGTAAGTATTTTTGCTCGTCATGTACATACACTGCTCAATGGTTGACTTTCTCCAGGTGGTGAACATCCTGGTTCAATCATTGTTATCGTGAGTTGGTCCATGGAGCTTTTACACCGCATGGTTCAGAACATATCAGGTCTCCGGATTATGGGAAGTTTGCTGCAAGGTAATCGGGAGTCTTATGCTTGAGTATCTGGAGTTCTCATGATGAGCATTTTGCACAGCCCACCCGGTCTTATATTATATTACCTGTCAGTGTCCCTGTTCTTATTTCAAGTGTTAGACTGACATCCGTATAGCTGGAATACTGTGACAGCGATTGTCCTTCTCAATGTCCTCATCTCGCTGTTCTCTTCTGCCTACTCGGAGGTTAGTCGCCTGTAGACCTGTCTCTACTATAGTATTTACGTGGGCAAATACAGGTCATCGAGGATGCTGAGGCTCAATATCTAGCGTTCTTTGCAGCAAAAACCGTTGGTATGATTCGAGCGCCGGATTCTTTCGTATACCCCGCACCGTTCAACCTCATAGAGACCTTCTTTGTGGCTCCTTTTGAGTATGTTTTCTGTTTTATCTAATTTTTGTTGTCCGAATCAACTACGTATAGAATGATTCCAGGTTTCAAATTGAGCCGAAGGAGCTACGAAATGGTATGTAACTTTCTTCCATCCCGATATACTTCTAGCCCATTAACCATTACCTCGACAGCTTAATCGCTATGTCATGGGCGTGCTTTTCTTCATCCCTCTGACCGTGATAGCTTTCTATGAGGCCGTGTACGAACAGCAGGAACATAGTTGGCTCAAGAATTGGCTTCGCGGGGTTGATGAGGGCGCGGCTGATTATGCTGAAGGAAGGGATCCTGAGATTGACGATGCCGAGTCCAATGGAATGAAAATTTGTCGAGTGCCTTTCGAGAAACTTGTCAAGATGTTCCCGAATACTGAGAAGGTTTGGGGATCCCGTCAATCAACATCAGGTATTGATTAATTCTGCACCTAGTCGAGTGAAGCGGTTATTATCTCGGAGATCCACGAATTGAAGGCACAGCTGGCACGCGTTCTAGAGAAGCTGGAAGCACAAGCACAGGGTTAGATGCCCGAGAGGGAAACGATCTACTACTAGAATTTGGATATCATATTTTTTTGTTCATAGTTCGGAGCTCCGATGTGTTATTTCATGAACAATGTTGATTGGTTGTACATTCTTAGGATTAATGATACAGATTCCGGAAAATGAAAGGTGAGAAAAGAATTATCGGGCCGCTGTCGGCTCGCGCACTAGCTGGGTTAACAAATGCATGGACTGTACAAAGAATGGACGAATCTCGTTAATCTCCATTGAACATAGATTCGGAAGCTGTTAGTGGAGTTATCGTGCGTGCCCTTGCCACGACATAATAGCAGACGTACACTGAGTTCGCTATGATCGAGAGTTTGAAGACCTTCCCGACTTTTTGCTTGTCTAGCCTCTCGTAGGTCCTTCAATAGATACCGTAATCTGTCGGGATTCTCAAGATCATCGGACGCACTGGTAACAAGTGTATGTTCGAGGGATGAACAATTATAAAACCGCAATAGTACGCACACATCGAGGAGGACTTTGGAGATCTCAACAAAACGAAAAGGCAGATCACTGAAACCACGTTGGGACGTTTCCTTATTCAGCCTATCCTGGAGGAAGTCTAGAGCAATGATCTGTAACATATTATATCCAAGAAAAACTCTGAGGCGTACCGACATTGAGCCATGGGGGCGCAACAATATGACATCTCTTTTTTGTTTTGAGATTTACGGCCATCCATATTGGTACAGTGGCTTTCTGGGGCGGTCGCAGGGGTCCATACGCGCCCTGATAGCCTTGAGCTCGGGGACGTTGATGCGAGCAAAAGAAAGAGTACCGAGATAAAAGCGGTCCTTTCCATTGAAATCAAGGGCACTATCTCGATGAGTTGCTGACAGGCAATAAGCTCGAGCTCAGCAGGTGTAATTGATACACGCAAACTATCTGGAAGAGACATCGTGCGCCAGCTCAGAAGCAAATCGTGCGCTAGCTACTTGGTAATTTTGCAGAGGATACAAAAACTGCCCTAGACACGGCACGTGAAAGCTCAGGTTAGGTTTGGTTGGTTTAGGCGGTTAGAGTTGGTTGAATCTCAGTTAGATAAGGTTAGGTACTAATTGGTTAGGTTAGGCCGTTAGAACGGTTAGAGTTGGTTAGGTTAGGACGGTTAGTGTTGGTTAGGTTAGGCTGTTAGCTCTGAATACAATTGGTTAGAAGTCGGTTAAGGACTAGTAGTGTAACGGGTAGATTGTGTATTATCTACTTCTCTTTTAGCAAAATGCTGCACGTTAGATTGTGACTTAGTGCAGTTTTTGGTCTTTCAAGTGGGTCGTCCTCCAATCAGACGGGGAGGGCTAAGGAACTTGTATACAAACACGCATCGGCGACCGTTGGGCCGGCTTGAACGCCCACGTGACCAGTGTGTCTTTTGGTGGTTGATTCCCAAAATAGACCCTCAGTACTCAGTGCTCATCTCGAACGCTCGCTGGGTTATCTTCTTGTTTCTCTGCTCTTCGTTCTCGTACTCGTCGTGATGCTTGGATCCAGGACCAAGCAGATCCATTCCTATGGAAAACGTATGAAACGCATCGTTGCTGTCTCAGAAAATCAGGAAATGAGGTTTCCCGGTATCTTCGATGATATTGAGCCTTTGCCTCGTGCACCTATTGCATCTAAAATGAAGAGACGCGAACACACAGTACATGCAAAGTCTAGGACGCCATCTCCTAGAATTGTCCATGTGAAACGAAAAAAGAAGCACCCGAATCCAATAGTCTCCCCGTCAGCGAAGTTCGCTCGACTAGCTGAACTCCTTGACAAAGAAACGATCAAAGTGATTCCTAAATCCAAGTCAGATTATCTAATGCTTGAAAATCCTGCTGGAACTCCTTCCCGTGCACCTCTAGCGCCTTTCAGTCTCAACACGCCCGGCACCCCTACTATTTCTAGGAAACTGGCTGGTCCGAAGGCATTTGGTACCAAAGGAGTTCCCTCAAAACTAAAAACATTCTCACCTTTTGTCGACGTTGATATTACTGTCCTGGATGACAGTGGAAGAACAGTGCGGCAGGAGAGGAGAGTTTCGCGGACGGATGTTCAATCAAATCCAGTAAACGAGGCCGTTCGAAAGCCCTTCAGGAGACCTTCGAAGGTACCCCATGCTCCTGGAGAAGATTCCCAGGATGATGAGGAAATTTTTGAACTCAAAAGGCCGAAGCGACTTGCAAAACGCGCGGTCATCACGGTAGAGTCTGATACTGAAGACCAGGACGTTGCTGCTCGACGTCGGAGCTCGAATACATCCACGTGCCAAGAGCCAATACTTACACCTGCAGTATCACAACCTTCGCCTCCATGCTTTCATATGCCGGAGCCATCGCGTGTAAAGGTCGAAGTCCTTGTTCCTCCCCTGCCCTATACTATCAAGAGGACTACGTTAGCCTCAATAAACTTAACTATTCCTGCCGTTGGACCATCGATCTCTCAACAACACTATTTGCCTCCCTCCCCCCCGCTAATCCGACCACGCCAATTGACGCCCATACGACGCCGTGGTGGTCAGAATCTCTTCGATCCTCCATTTCCCCCATCGCCATCTCTTACATCTACCGATCTCGATTTCTCTTTTGAGCTTGAGGATTTGAATATTATTGGTGCTTCTACAGATCTGAGTGCCTCACAAATACCTGACTACCTCAAACCTCTACTAGCCGAATGCGGCCAATCTGCCTGCGGGCCTATAGAATTCTCCTCCTTCATTGAAACTTTTCATTACGATCCGGTCGTCCTATCATCTGGAGGTACCCTCGCCGATCTACGATTTAGGAAAATAGGCGAAGCGAGCTACTCTGAAGTATTTGGGATCGGGGACGTTGTCTTGAAAGTCATCCCCTTGAGGGACGAATCCGACCAAGGTATCCCTCTGGCTAGTGTCAATGACACGGATGAAGACGACGGTCCGGCACCGACTGATGCAAAGGATGTCTTGAAGGAGATCATTGTCACCGAAGCAATGGGACAGGTTTGTGCTGGATTTGTAAAGCTTCTTAAGACCTATGTGGTTCGAGGCAGGTATCCCGAAGTTCTATTACGCCTCTGGGATGAATATCACGCGAGCAAAGGCTCCGAGAGTGTGAGGCCCGGTACGTCAAGATCATGCCTCTTTCTATTGCTCACTCATTAAAGGGACTCAGACAAGTTCCTCGTGTCTCAGGTCTATGCGATCATTGTTCTTCCTAATGGCGGTCCCGACCTCGAAGCATACAAGTTCCTGCACCCCACTAAAACGGGCTGGCGACAGGCGTGCAGCATCTTCTGGCAAGTAGCTAAGTCCCTAGCGCACGCAGAACAATTGGTTTCCTTTGAGGTAAGCACCTTACCATGTTGGGTCTTCCGGCGAATTGATCATGATTGTGTGTCAAGCATCGCGACCTTCATCTCGGTCAGATCTTAGTCAAAGACTTTCCTATGGAAGAAACGCAGCCGCTTCAAGTACGGAATCGAAATGTGCAGCTGAACTCGAAGCTACCGCGGGTGCATATGGACGATCCGGTTCATGGTGTCCACGCTACTTTGATCGATCTGGGCCTCTCCAGGATGGATGCCGGTGATGGCGATGGTGGGGAAATGACTCACTGGACTCCCCTCGAAGATGAGGTCTTCATGGGTGAAGGCGACTATCAGTTTGATGTGTACCGCATGATGAGGGAACACTCTGGGGGTGCTTGGGAGGAGTTCAAGCCTCTCACAAATGTCATGGTAGGTTCCTTTCAACGTATCACACGAGTGATCTCATTGAAACACATCCAATCAGTGGCTCCATCATCTGGCTGTCAAACTCATGAAAGTCAAGCGTTTGAAAGCACCTGCAGCCTCACGAACATCTCCGAGTACATGCGCCGCGGCTTTTACAGAAAAAGATTGTTATGATTGCCTCGTGGATATCGAAGGGTGGCTTCGGACTTGTCTTGCTCCGTTTGCGCCGAAAGCCAAGGGCAAAGGAAGAAAGAAAGCCGCGGCATCTACTATTGCGCCGCCGTCTGGTCCGGCATGTGCTGGCGAAGTTGTTGCATATGCTGTGAAGAAAGGTTGGATTTAGCCCGTAATGTAATTTTGTTGTGGCACCTTACATATTCATCATATTCTTCCACCTTGGAAACATCTATTGGGTTTAAAAAAGTCTTGTAAATATACATTTGTTGGGACCAGCCATGTAACTCTCATATTTTAAATACATATATATCATTATATATGAGATGGAAGGGATCTGGGTATGTAGTGTAGTATAAAGTTGTACCGTCTGATATAGCAGACAGAATGCCCTATGTAAAGATTGTATGTGAAGATCGTAACGAATGCAAATTTAAATTGAGAGCGTCCGACAGCATCAAAAAGGGTCAGCAAACAAATGATGCAAGTCATCAACACGATTCAAGCATAGAGTTTTTAGGGAAAGGTTGCCCATAATCACCACGCCACGTAGTCAGATTGGGATTTGTATATGCTTCGATGTGGCTGAAGAGGAAAAGAACTCGTCAGTCATGATGATCAAATCTACAACGCCACACCTACGCATTTATGTAGTCTTCCGTCGGAAAGTCTCGCGGATTGCAACCGATATTGATGGCATGCTCTGGCTGGTATACACGGATGTAGTCTATCCGTAGATGATTGGGGAAAGTCAAGTGTTCGAAGTCAATCTCTCCAAAATTTCTTGACATGCCCAAGTTGACTATAAGGTACTGTTGTTTTGTCTTATCATTGGAATAGGATGAATCTCAAACGAATCGCAAATCTCACCATGGGCTCCTGAGGTATTGATCTTGCGGAGATTTGTACGGTCGGGTCAGGACCTACACCAGGGGCGTTCAGAGTCCATGCAGTCACGTTTTCTGATATCCAGGTGATATACTAGAAGTTTCAAGTTGAAGGAAGCACCAAGAAATCTTGCACGCTACTCACTGCATCGTCGTAGCCCGGTTGGTACTGAGTATTTATGAGTGTGAGAATGAAACCAAACTCCTCTCTTTTCCCACTGACCTCAAATCCGTAAACAGAATAACAGCCATCATTCAACTCATAGCATTTTTGACTGGTGTCAGTCACGACAGAAGTAGCTTGTTGGGTAGCGCTCCCCAAGAAACTGTTGAGGTGAGAGATGTCCGGGTTCGGTATAATCATGTTGTCCGAAGTATTCTGCCAAATCCAGGCATGGTTGAAGGGCTGCAATTAATAGTGAACGTGACAAGAACCTGTGAGAAAACGAGGAAGAAAATCATGGACAACGCCATACCGCAAACTGGGCTGATTGGGAAACTTGCCCCATGAGAGGCTTCCCTGTCACCTTATCAAGAGCCTCAGGATTAGCCCACAATGACAACGATAGATTCCTCAGGGTCACACGTACCTGAGCTTCGAAGACATCAATTTCCGGTGCAGCACGTCCAACGAATGTTCCATCATCGTGCTTCGGTCCAGGGTGCGTTGTGTCGTCTGGACAAGTGCATCTGGATAGCCGCTGCCCAGGTAGGACCGATAGCGCATCGTTATAACTCGGATCGCCATTAATTGTCGCGGCGACTGGCTGACCATTTAAGACTTGATCAGGTACCGTCCCAACATCGCACGCATCGTAGGTGTAAGGCCACTAGTGTCGATGTTAGAAGAGAAAGGAAGATGAAGAACAAAAACGAACCATCCCCTCGAGACTGGCTCCATACCCTGCTCTTCCGAGATTTCCCATGGTCCATACCGCCGGCCACATCCCTACAACATTATTGATGCCAGGAAGCATGGCAGACACTTCAATGTAGCCTCCTGTGAAACAGAATTTATTCCTAAATGGCTTTGAGTTCACACAACGGCGGAAATAAAAGTCCCGAATTACCACGTTGATATGAGGCCTTCGGGTGTCATTTAGGGATGTTTAGAAGTGGATTATTGGGCACAACATACCTCCCTGATAGTTTAAGTCATGTGTTTGTTTTTGTGAGAATGTGATGACAAGTGATCCATTCTCCGTCGTAACAGCAGCGGGATCATACCACTCCAAGTTATTTGTTGCCTGTTGTTATTGTATAAGGGTATGAATTAGACAAGAGTAGTAAACGTACCCAGTAGTGAAGATCAGCTGCCTCCCAGTATGGATCATCTCCAGGATAGAAAGACCGGCCATCCGTGTTGAACTCGTCAGAGAATACTAGCTGCATTCGTGAACCGTCCCTCTGGGCTTCCCGAAAGTGTGCGTCTTCTGGTGTCTCGTGGTCTATGAGACCATAATTCCCCAGTGATGGGATCTGTCAAAACAATTACCGCTCTCCGACAAGGAGAAAAGATGAACAGATAAACACCTGTCCAGTCGCATTGACACCACCAAGGTTAAACGTGGACTTCAACAGCTGAATCTTTCGGAAGTAAGAGATTACTGGGTACCCGATGCTAGTTGAATATGTATTGTCAGAAATGAACCGATGTTGATGCACAAATATGGAACACTTACAAAAGTAAGATGAATCCTGTGATGAGCATACTGAGACACCCGATGTTAGCCATTCCTCTCCGTGAGAACGACAGATCGTAGCGTTTAGACCTGTCAAAGTGATAGTCGGGGTTGTGAATATCATCGTCTGGTTCCACCAGGTCAGTTGACAAATCTGCGCCCCACTGACGTGGATCGGGTCCAAGAGAGTACTTGAAGAGGTTGTCAGTCGCACACAACACACTAAGGATCAGGCGCTGCTTACCTTTTCGTTAAGCGAACTCAGCCGCGAGCCGTCAAAAGAGTATGGTGTTTCCGACCCATTCTGACGGCATGATTGGTAAAGATATCTTAATTATCAGGATAAGGAATACCAACCCAACTTTCCCTGAAGAGCTTGCGTGTAGATGGAGATGGCGTGAGGAACGAGGGACTCGGCGGTGAGAGACGAAGGAGACTGCGACTCGGCGTGGAGGGAGGGCTGTGGGACGAGTCTCCGAGGTACATGGGAGGAAGTGGGAAAGGAGTGTAGAGCCTATGTAACAGACCGAATGGACCCAGCCCATCGTTGCCAACACCCGAATTCGAAGCGATAAAGTTAAATAAACGGTTCACCAAAAATAGAACTCTATAGGCCAAACCATTTTGCGGCGCTTTTGCTGGATTCCTCCGCCGTCATGTCTCATCATGAACGTCATTTACATACAATCCCTGTTCATATTCTTTCCAATTTTCAGTCCCAGAGTCCTCGCTAATGGCGGAAACGAAGCTTCGCCGCGTCACGGTTTAAGCATCTTTGACACGAGACGTTTGATGAGCTGTTTACGTCTTCATCAAGTGGAGTTGAGATATGAAATACCCTGGGAAATGCGGAAATCGTCATGTTGGGCGCAGAGCACAAGAGCACAGCCTTACTCCATGAACAGAGAGTATGCACCCGAGGCATACAGATTGTTTAACTGTCAGGGAGAAACTATGATGATCGGAAATTGGAGAATCAGCCGCGGTGGCGCCATCTGTTCGAAGCGCAGGCATGCACGTGACATGTATCCCTTTTTGCGACTCGGACACGAGCTAAAGAGAAGAGACATGCGCTTTGAATCTCTCCCTGTTGACCTCATTGCTGATATTCTGGGCGAGCTCGATCTTAATTCGCTTATCACTATATCCACGCTGTCCAAGCGTCTCCGCACTATCGTGTCTGACCCGTCCTTGAACCCATGGCGCCGTCCTATCCTGCGTGCGCTGCGTTCAGGCAATTATGAGAGTTTTCTCAAGAACCTGAGTGTTCGTTCTACAGTTCCCAGACAAAATTGGATTGAGATATTGTCACTCGCTTCTCCGTCTTTCCTTCTTTACGAAGCTACTTTGCCTAACCTCACGTCTGAAGAGTGGGAAGAATGCTTCAATCGACGTTTTCTACCGGGATGGCGTCGATGGAAAAAGGATGGAACATGGAAGAAGACTTATCTGAAGTCAGTCCCTGTTGATGTACGTTGATTCGTTCCTTTGAAACTCTCTTTGTCAGGTTATTGCACCGTGTTTCTCATCGTACAGAGACTTTATGCACCTCGGACGAGGCATGGACCAAGTCGGTACTACTCTGTTCGCGAATTTGTCAACGCCCATATCTTCGCAGATATATTGTCCTCAATCGTAATGGTTCTGCTAATGAACTTGAAATATCTTCTCGTAGCTTCAATCCTCTTGTCATATTCAATGAGATGAAGTATGTTCAGCATGTCTTCACCGCAGGGTTCGGCCCTTATCGTCTCCCAGAATTCAAAGTAATTTAGCACATCTTGAGACTCGAATTAGGGTTTGTAAACGAACAAGCTCATTGTGAACCTGCTAATACAAGGCAGCTGGTCGTTGAATTCGCGGATGTCCGTATTCTCGCCTTGGGGACTTTAAATCGACCTCGCAGTACCTTGACAGTCAACCCTAATGCTCACTTGTTTCTACACCCACCAGGCATCGGTCCTTTGGACGAGGCCTCACGCAGGTACTCCATCTCCAGTCTGAGCACGCTGGTCGAGGATCATGGTGTTTACCCGATCCATCATCTGACCGCGGCCGCCTATAGTAGGCCAGTTCATTTTCATACATTCTAGAGATAAAACGAGTGTTTTCAGCCTTTGTTCCATCTTCCGAGACATACGCACGGCCGTCGTATCCCCTGCCCGCTCCATCCCACGTCAATTATCCTTATCATACCTCTGGAGGCGGCGACAAAAGGTGGCTAGGGGAAGGAGAAATTGAGGAAGAAGGTCTCTGTTGGGTTGGCGGCTTGATGTAAGCCATGAGATAGAGTCGACCGTCTCATTTCCGTGACCAGCTTGTCCATGATCAGGATCATAGCACAACTTGTCGGCCCGCATACCCACGATTTGTCTGGCGACTGGCTTCCGCTGCAAGACCTTGACCTCGTTGTCGGTCCCGGGCGGAACCAGTACGCATCCTTTACATGGATAGACCTATGGGCCATTGCACCTTGGATGGAAGAGAGAATAACCAGAAAAATTCAAGGACCAGGCCTTGGAATTTGATAATAAGTATCCACAGTTGCATCTCACTTTTTTGTGTCGTCACTACCTTGTACCAAATATCCCTCACTTCATCTGCTCCGTTGCTTTTGCGAATCACATAGGTACGATTTTACGAAGAGTAATCCTTGTTTGTTGATGATGTGCCATCACTCGGGTGATTTGATCGTTGTTGTGAGCCACGTGGGGTGTACAAGATCGGTACGTCCTCCTTTGTCCGAGATCTTTTGATGTTATGATAGCGATTAGGGTGTCTTTTGAAATTCATGACGATTTGGGACACGAAAGGAACGAAAACAATGACATGCGTAATGTCTTTCTGATAAATGGCTGCGCGGAGCGACGAATTACCTTTTGGGGGTAATCTCGACTCACCGTCTTTGCTCTATCTGCCGATACAAGACAATAAGCGCGCATCTTCCGCTTGTAGGCTTTGTGTAAAGTTGCTTTTGGCTGGCTACGGATGGTATGCTTAAAAGAGATGCCCTGGAAATGAGGGTTTCCACTTGGTCCGTTTTTTTCTCTCTCTTTTTCCCCCCATCTCCAGAACCTCCCCCCTTCTACTACATTCTTTCTTACTTCCTAGCGTTGCTGGACAGCGCTAATATAACTTATCTTATTTCTTCCATTGAATCACTTTTTTGCGACACATGGCTTCAGAGATGGTACATATCTTCTTTCCCTTTGACTCCGATGTACTGACGAGAACGGTTCCTCAGCACATTTGCCCAACCTGCTTCAAGAGCTTCTCCCGTCGAGGAGACCTTACCCGACATGCTAATATACACTCTGGCTATAGGTATATTTTTCTTACCCTCCAATCGCTCTATCTTACTTTCAACCCAGGCCGCATAAGTGCAGCGACTGTGGAAAATGCTTTTCACAGTACTCTGGGCTCAAAACCCACAGGAACGTACAGTATGTAATTTCTCCTTTATGCCCGCGCTGTAGATTTTCTGATGGGGTCGTTTAGCACGAGAGTCAAACCCTTTGCCTGCGAAATAGATGGTTGTAAAGCTGCTTTCGGCGACCCATCTTCTCGGGCGCGTCACTGCAAGGAGAAACACAGGACCGTCGGTGCCTATCACTGCCCTGCACCTCGCTGCAAGTCAAGGTGATTTTTTGGTGCTGTAATTTTGATTTTGTGCACCATCCTCATTGTGTTCTGCAGTATCAAACGTCGTTCGGCGTTCATACAGCACCTGAAGAAGCACGGCATCGACCCCGAAAGCATTAATATCGATTCTCTCGCCCCTGCTCTCCTTCCTCGTCTGGCACCTTATCAGAGGAAGTCCGCCAAAGGTGCTCGAGCACAGCCGTCCAATCCTTCTGTGACTCAGGAAGTCACTGGCCTTCCCGAGAACATCATCCTTTTCGATAGTCCATTTTTTCGTCAAGGTAAGCATTTCTCCCGCCAAATGACTAGGACAAGCATTAACAACGACGATAGACGACGGACTTAATGGCCCGCTACACCCTATTCCTGAGCTCCCTGGTCTTCAAAACCCCTTGTCCGCTGCTGATGGTAGCTGGCTCCAGGGACCCGTAGAACTGCCTGTTCTTCCCGAATCAGGCCTTTACACTATTGATATTTCTGTGCCACCTCCCATCCTTCCTACTCAGGGGCTATTGACCTTTGACTCACCTGAGACGCACCATGCCGGACCCGCCTACATGGACTCACCTATGTCAAATCCAGGCCTTACGCACTCTGCCTCTCCTTCCCCATTACCGTTCCAGAAATACCTTTTGCATCCTGGCCAAGAAATGCGGGGGTACGCCTCGACTAGCAGGCCTACCACACCCAGTCCCCCCGAACCGTCACAATACCAGCCGTCTTCTCTTTTGTTCTACCCCGATATAACATCCTGTGCGGCGCTCAACGCTGCACAGACTCGGAAATCCTTCGCAGAGTGGAATTATGAAACGTCCATCTTTGCACCATCTCATGAAGAATTTCAAGGCATTCGTGTCTGATGGACCCTATTTCTGTTCTACATGTCCCTGGTCTGGTACCTTCACGTATCCTACACGATTGGACGTTGCTGTTCACAGCTTTCGGACTATTCACCCTGAAAACTCCTCTTGTATCAATAAAACTATCATTCGACCCAATCTATACTCGGCGCAGTTATTTATACCCGGAAATCATGAAGCAATATATACCTGTTTCATTATTATATACTACATATAATGAAAAGCGGGTTTTGCATGAAGTTCGTCAAATAAATATGGATAGGGAGGGATGTTAAGACCTGCCAGATCAGGAAACTGTGTGGCAAGCCGGCCATCAGAAACCAAACAGTGAGCGAACTGAATGCCGATAAAATATTCACAAATTCCTCTTCAAGTTCTCTCGTCTCGAGCTGTGGTTGCCTACGCCGCTCGTCGTCTGTCGCCGCTGTTTGAAGCGACGTCTGCGTCCGATCTCTTCTACCGTCCTTTCTACGTGCGCACGGCTCTTCATGCTAGCATCGCCACTCCTCCCTGCCGCGCCTGTTTTCACCTCTTCCCACGTATCCGATGATCCTCCCCTTCAGTACCGCCCTGCACGCGACAAGGAGGCGTTCAATAGCTTGCTTCCACCTCCTATCGAGTTTATAGAAGGCTCGTCTTCTGGCGCATTCGCTGTACCCCCTGGTAAATACGAACCGATCAATGCCTCTCCCAAGGCCTCTAAACCAGACGTACGTTCCTCTTACGGGTGTCGGCTTCTCTTACAGCCAAGTATTGTATATAGCGCCCAGAAATACCCCAACAGCAACCTGCGGCACCGGGAACCACTCCGGGCGCTTCTACGAAAAACAAGTCTTTATATACTGGCGGCATTGACGTTTCGTGGCCAGACGGTCTGAATCGTGGCGCAGGGCTCTACAATAATGGCAATACCTGCTTCTTAAATAGCGCCCTGCAGTGCCTGCTACACACCCCACCTTTGTTGCGAGTGTTAGCTGCACATAAGGAGAATAGTTGTGCGTTGTTCGTTATGCTATTGCTACCGAGCTTTACTGACCATATTATTCTCCAGGTAGGGTGTTTGCAAGGGGTTTTTGCATGTCGTGTAGCATGAAGCGAGTCATGATAGAAGCTCACAGGGGGAGTAGGGCCTTTGCCCCTACGGCGATCACCAGCAAGCTGCCAAGTCAGTTTAGCTTTGGACTTGTCAAGATAATATGTCATTAACTGACAAATCTCTATCAGTCATTGCCAAGCATCTGAAGAGAGGCAGACAGGAGGACTCGCATGAATTCCTTCGGTATGCGATTGACGCGCTGCAAAAGTCATGTTTGGCTGAACAATCACCGTATGTTGACGGTATTTCAGAGTGTATGGTCCTTCTCATCGTATTTCAGAAAAGGAATCCCCAAAATTGCAGAAATAACATGGGTCGACCAGATTTTCGGAGGTCGACTACGATCTCGCGTGACCTGCTTGAGCTGTGGGTATAATAGTGATACTTTCGACCGAGTTTTGGACTTTAGTGTCGACATATATCGACAAGATATCCTGAAGGACGCCTTGAAGAAGTTTGTGGCTATAGACCATCTTAAGGGTGCAGACAAGTACAAATGTGAAAAGTGAGTGTCAGGACCTTTCAGGTGGAGGGATGCTTACGAACGCATTTGTAGGTGCAAAAAGCATGTCAATGCGGATAAGAGATTCACGATTGACGAGGCGCCGCTCGTCCTTACGATACACCTGAAAAGATTTTCTCCTATGGGAAGAAAAATACCCCATCACGTCCATTACGATGAGGACCTTTCATTGCAGCCCTACATGAGTGAGGGCCACTTTGGACCGACGTACTCGCTCTATGGTATCATCTGCCATGCCGGTAGCGGTCCCAATTCAGGGCACTACTATGCCTTCGTGAAAAGTAAAGACGGTCGTTGGTGGGAGATGAACGACGAGTCTGTCTCTCCCACTGGGTCCTCGCCTCACAAGAAGAACGCATACATGCTGTTTTATATAAGGAAGAAAGGACAGGGCTTAGAGGCAGCCGTCAATTCGGCAACGCCACAACAGCCAACCCAGTCTCGGCTTAGCCTCATCGGGGGTATGAAGAAGAGGAAGGAGAGAGACGAGGCAGAGGAGGATATAGGCACCAAAGTTTCAGCGCCCTTCATTGGTCCGCTGCTCCCGTCGCCAGCGCTGGAAGCTGGCGGTTCGGAATCCAAGCGGCAGAAGATGAGCAAGGTAGACCCACAAGGAGAGCTACTGAAGAGGAAGATTGCTGCGGTTGCGGGTCAGAATGCAAAAGCGACGCTTTCAAGCCTCGAGGCGTATGCTTCAGAGAACGAGGATGATGATCAGGACAAGGTCGATAAACCGGAGATTCGGCAGTCGACTCAGGAAGTGTCTTCCCCACCTCCTCCCCCATCCTCACACCCACCTTCCTCATCGCCCATCGCTCCATCCACTTTCTACAGTCCGGATCATCCGAACAGGGGAAAGGATTATGCCAATGAACACTCCAAGCTGCGCAAGAAGGGTTCAAAGCCCCGAATCCTCTCAAGTGGCTATCGTGGTTCAAATTTGAACCCTTCACATAGACATGTTAGGAGAAAACCACGACCCATTTGATACATTAGACAGAATACAGTGCGAGATTGCCAGTTATGATCCTGATTTGCTCTCTTGTAACATTAATAGTAATATTAAGCTGCGAGTGACACGCGCGCGCAACAGAATGTAAATATGACATTAGTTGTTACAGCTTGGATTTGATAGTGGTAACTTTGGCGGCGTCCTCCTTGCCTTCCTCCCACATCACGACAGTCACGGTGATATCATCCCTATAGCGCCTGGAATATGGCGCAGGAATGCTCAACAATTGGCGTAGACGGGTCTCGTCACCACCACCGAACGCATTCCTGATCAAATGCGCGCTGACATTGTCGTCAGCGAATGCCCATGAACCCGAGGTATCCTCTGTCCTCTTCGTTTTTCCATTGATACCTAGGTATCCAGCCGAGGTGGGTACAAGTGCAGGAAGGTCAGACTTAGGAATAGTCCCTTTCAAACCAGCAAGGTGTCCCCCAACCAGACTAACAACGTCTTCCGAGCTAGAGGAGAATATTGTACGTAGACTCCCACGATAAATGGCATTGTGCACACCTGAGTTCATCCCATAGACCATCTGTGGCTAGAACGAGGAACCGGGGAGCACCAAGTGCATCGGTCTCCGTCTCGGTTGGAAAGTCAAACTTTCGGTGAGTCACAACAGGTTGCGCGGTAACATAGGGGGGTGTCTTGAACAAAGTGGGTGGCGGGCGTAATGGGCGGCCATTACCAACGAGGAATGCCTGGCTTAGACTTCGGGAGACGGTTCAGGACTGCCCCAGGGAAAGGAGTAGAGTGACTTTACGTTTCCTGCACTGGTCGAGGCCACTTGTATCTAGCGTCACCAAAGGCTCGCGAAGGCTCTAATCCACCTAATATCCGACCCTGGCGTACGACGTAGTCTGCCTCGTCCTTAGGGTGTTCCGATTGCAGCCTTTTTAGACGAGCGAGTTTAACTACGATAAAGAGATGGATGCCTGAGACCGTACCGTTTGAGTTCGTTTGGATTTCTCCCAGTTTGATCCTCGCTGAGGACTTCGACTCGCCATTGGCCCTTGCCATCGGCCGTCTTTTCCCAAACACCAGCAACAGCGCGACTGTCGCCTGTGCAAGCAACGTAAAGGTCCTTGTGGGCTGTGTCGAATACCGCCATCAAGGCGCAACTCCCTGGGACCAGGTGATGAGATCCAAACTGACTCAAGAAGGCAGAAGTATACCTGATATAGCCGGGAGCATGGTGGTCAGCGCGAGAGGATGTTGGCTAAGGTCAGGAATGACTTTATTCTTCCGCGCTTCTGCATCGAGGTTATTCGCAAGGACCTGGATGGGTGCGCTGATGAGCTCCGTATCGAGCTTTGTGAAAGCGTTCTCGATTGCACGCGACACTCGCAGTGGATGCGCATCCAGCGCAGCTTGAACTTTTTGCGAAGACGACACCCCCATCAGTGAATAAACTTTCTGCATTACGCCTGCGCTAGGCTGAGTCTTCGGATCGGTGACAAGATTCGAGAGCTCCAGAGCAACGGCCTTGATAAGAACACGAGAGAGAAGTTGCGAAGTATCTCTTCCAGCATGTCCATCCATGACAGCAAAAAAGAGGTATTCCCCAGGGGCAGAAGGATCAGATGCATCTCTCTGGATGACTTGATGGGCGTTTGCATCCTCTATGGGGTCGTTGGAAGACAAGGCCGCGGTTGTAAACTTCCAGATCGGACCCCCCGGAGGAGAGTGGGTATTCTCAATTGCACGCTCTCTGATACGGGCCACAAGGTGCTCCATGGGGAGAAGAGGAATAGCACGAGTGGTCATTTCTGGGCGTCCATCGGCGCCTTTGACCTTGACAGGAAGGTTGAAGGTCTCGTGCCTGTCTGACCTGGAGACGTAGTAGACGTATGCCGGACCACCTACAGCGACAGCCGCTGTGATGGGTTTCCAGACGTTTCGATACATCCACTGGTGAGGAAGAGATGGCGTGAGCTTCGAATTGCGCGGCTTGATGCGCATCTCTGTCGGCCGGGAAAGGTCCGCACGTGATCTTGTTTGTCGTGCTTCTTTTGCAGCAATCACCCGGGTCTTTCATTTGCTCCAAATGGATTCCTATACGCTTCATTTCCCGCGAAAGCCAGCACAGGCCATTGCAGCGCCTCAGCTCCTCGTAAGTCGGCAACGTGGCGTTCAGCGCCCTCCACAAGGTTCTCCTAATTCAATGTCGCATCTCAAGTCCTCAAGCCCATCACCATTCTTCGCTCTTTCGAACTCCGGACACTACTCCAAACCCTCCTCAACCGCTCCTGTGGATATAGACCCTCAGTCTCAAGTACATGCTGATTTGCTAGCAGAATTGGGCATTAAAGTTAGAGATTTCGCTTACGAAAGCAAGCTGCCACCCGTGCAACCCTACCGTGTCCGCCAAATCCAACCAGGGCCGCGACCCCTCAAACGCACAAGAGATGGAGAAGATGTCTTTCAAGATGACACTGCACCTGAAACAGCCGGAGGTAGCTCATCAAGGAAATCAAGATTGAAGCGCGAAGACACAGAACCCGATGTCACTCAACATCAGCCGCGACGCCCACGCGCCCTTGGATTCTTTAACTTTCGCCGTGACCCTGATGCCCCTCCCTACGACCACTTGCAATCCCAACCAACCAACTTCTCACAATCTCAGCCTCTTGATTCTCAAGATTCAGAACCTTACGTCGCCACACCGACAGTAACACCCAATGGCTCATTGCAATGGCCAGATGTAGCCACCAACAGCGATACACCACTCTCCCAGCTCGACATCGAATCACAAGTCAATGATCCCGAGCTCTTGACTTGCTCTCAACTTAGCATGCCAGAAACAATGGAAACAGAGTCGATATCAGAACCAGAGTCAGAACTTTCAGACATAACCGGTACAGGTTTGGTCGGTAAATTGACACCAATGTCGTCGCTTTCTTCCGTTGTGTCAGATGTTCTTCCTGCATCTTCCAGACCCCTTGATTCTCGGCCATCCAACTTTCCATCTCCCCAAAAGCCTGCGACTTCTTCTACCCCAACTTCGCGCTACCAACTCCGCAGACGGCTCATCCCTTCTTCCCCGCAAAGTCCCACAATGCGTAATCGCAAATCAATGTATAAGGCTGGGTATTCACTGCCCCGAAACATGTCTTATTCGATGCAGTCTTTGCATACGAGAGCGAAAGCCCCCCTCGGTCGGGTCATACGCACCCACGGGAGCCCAAGTAATCGTAACGAAACGATGATCGTCCGATAATATCAAGTTCGTATATGATCGTTGCTTTACTGGGATTCCTGGCGTTGTATAACATGCAGTCATATATTTCTCCTCTGTGGATACATCGACACCATTCTCTCATTCCTCTGTAGCATCATCGTTGCTTTTCATGATCCTTATTCACTTCATTGTTCACCACCAGTCACATATTTTCTTCCTGGTCACGCCATGTACATACCTGTAATCCGTATACTAATCTCTCATTGTTGTCGTGACACAATGTACGCAGTAACGGCTGTATTTCTTACGTGATTGCTACCCTGCATTACTAAGGTAGAACTCGGATTACTTTCACTTTTTCAGCTTTCCGATAAGCCGCCGGATCATTCATTCAGGACCTGGACGTAATCATATTAAAATCAATGATATCATCTCGAGAGAATTCTCCTTGAAGATTCAAGGAATCAGAAAGGACCCTGCGTAACTTTTTGGGGTTTCTTCTCCAATACGGCAGATATCGTATGTATACATATCTCAGATCATCGCAAGTAGGAATGGATGTGACCAGGCGGTACGCATCGCTGTCGTAACAACAAATAAATGACAGAGATAGACAATCATGGATTCTGAACGCTGTGCGTCTATTGTTGGTACTTGTTCCGATAATTCACGAGTCGGACGAGATTGTACAACACGAATTATCATGAGTCCATCAAGGGGAAGTTCGGGAGGCCGGTACGGTTATGACCAGGAAAATTTGGCCTATTTACCTATTTAGCATATGAGACGGCATCTTTGTGGGCTTCGTAGTCATGGGGTTCGATCTAGGCTTCTGTGACAAAGGGACTAGGCTGCGCCCTTGGTTATATGGGTTTAGTTGTTCCTAATGCAGGATTAGATCAGGGAGTTCACAATGAGTGAGCTTATGAGCCCTGAGATGTGAATGATTCGAAGTTTTTGAAGGGTCGGAAGGTTTGGAAAGAGCTCGATGGTCTATTACTGGGTTGCGAGAGATAGCTTATAGCAGCCCCTGTGGCGTGGCCTCAGCGTGATTCGAGCGCCAGAAAGTCTGTGGAAAGCAGATCGATATTCAATAAGATTCGATCCCGACAGGAATGTGGATCACGTGATGTCCGGGCCCGCCTGCCCGGCGAATTCGCAAGGCCAAAAGGGGAAAGATAAAGCCGGGCAAATATGAGATGAGTCTGGCCTGCTCTCAAAATCCCACCAGCTCTGCTCAGCAGCCCAGGCTGACTGCCCATGCAAGTCACCATCTCTCTCCTCCCCTCCTCCCTCTCTCTTGTACACATTCCTCGCTCCAGGCTTCCCCACCTTTCCCATCCTATCCTTAGGCAGGTCTTGCGACCGGACCCTACGTTCCTCAACATCACCTGTAATGAATTCGAGCTCAGCCTTTTTGCAGACGAGTCTGTGCTTCAGGACTTTGAGCCCATCGCGAGAAAGGACCGTCTGAGGCGGCGCACCAGGCACAGCTTCAACTCAGGACGCGGTTCACGGAGTCGCGAGATCGAACCTGTCGAGGTCTCGTACGAGAGATGGTGTGTCTTGCAGGTAGATTCGCATAATGACCAGCTTGGTGCGTCATGCATATCTTCGGATTCCTCTTGTCCTCATCGTCGGGCTACAGATACTTCGGGTGCACGAGTGAACGAGGTCTCGGCTCCTTTAGCAGCTGCAGGAATTTCAATACTATATCAATCTTCATACATGAGCGATTTCATCCTGGTACGCCGCTTTTCCTGCGATCGCCCGTTTTCCTCACTCCCTATTAGGTAAAGGAGTCGCGTCTTCAAGATACAATGTCCCTACTAGCAGAAGCTGGCTTTGAGATTTTTTCTTCTGGGTCTGAAAGCGCGAGTTCACCCATCGTTTCTCCGCGTCAAAACCTCAGTTCCTCTATTCATGATTTTCGGCCAGATCCGGTTCTAAGTACTTCTGTCACGCGTGCCAGGAGTGGCACGGACCCTACAGGGCTTAAATTAGATTTTAATTCCGTTTGGGACAATCATCAAAAAGTTTTTGATGGGCCTACGCCACTGCCGGACAACAATACACCTCGAAAAAAATCTACGTCTCCGAATTCCAGTGATGTTCATCTACTGCCTTCTGATCTCGCATGTGTTGGCTTGTCTGAGGAGCTAGGAGCGGAACACTGGGGTCTCAAAATTGTCAAGCTCGTTGCCTTTCCAGAGCTAATTTCCTCTCCCACACCACCCCCCTATGTGCCTCGAATCCCCATCTCGTCTCCTGTCATCCAATCTGCCTTATTCCCTCTCGCCAAATCTCCTACGCCGCTCTTTGATTTATACCCGCCTGTCTTCTCAAAATGCAGTTCATCTCCCTCAGGAATAGACTCAAGTGCATCATCAAGTGAAGACGACGGTTACTTCTCCCACTCTCCACAAAGAAAATCGTCTTTGTCAGTAGCGATGACAGCTTCGCGTTCCCAGACAGATCTTAGAGAACTATCGCCGAACGTTTCCTCCCCCTTTAAACACCGCTCGCGACACATTTTACAGCCTTTCTCGCCATTGTCGTCCACTTCTTGCAATAGAATGGTTGCACCTGATCCAGTCACGCCAAGTGCGAAGGGTTCTCGGATACCGTTCTTCAGCTACACGAGAACGGCAGAAGGTTCATCACTGACGGCCGACGTGTACGTTCTGGCAGCGTTATTCCCTCCCCCTGAACGGCACATGATCATCTGCAGTGGCGAGTTAGATGCAGCGGACAATCGCCTCAATGAACCGCAGCCTTTGGACGATTTAATGAGTGACGATGATGCTACAGAAAGCAGCGACTCCGATGGAAGCATCCTAAGCTGCCTACAGATCGACTTGCAGCGTTTTGGACTAGGTGTGTCTTGTCCTCGAAATAGACACGTTCCCATAACTAACTTTCCTCACAGACAAATATGGCCTAGTCAATCGCTTCTCAAAGGTACTTGAGCAGAACAAGATCAATCACATGTACAGTTCGACTGTTAAAACAGCCAATCTCCTGGTAAGTCGTTTACCATCTATAAGGAGAGCGGTACCTAGGAAAAAAAATAGGTTGACAAAAAGCACGCGCATCGCGCCCAGGCTCTTCTAAGCGGCGATACCGTAACGATAGGCACGACATGACGATATCCTTCAACGGGATCTCGGCGAACACACGACTCTCTTGGATCATCGGAAGGACGAAAATTTTTAGGTTATTACCTCTTATCTACGTACATTCATACATCGCCTATATGCACCTGAGTCTCTTTGGGCTCCCATGCCCAGTTTCCATCTCTTACGCTCACACGATATGACGAAGAAGATTTAACGTTTATTCATTTCCCCCTCTATCGGCTATGATTCAACATTATTTCATTTTCGTTATCTATTCACATGTATCGGTATTTCCACGTCACCCCACCATGTATCTGTACGACGTAATCTGCAAAATTGCTTCGGAACTGGTAAGGGAAAGTAATGACACGAACGGGCGCACGAAATTTTTCAATGCGCATTCCTAGCCCTCTCAAATGTTTCGTCATAAGAATAGGAATGTCCATTCATGCTTGGTGAGTCTTGGTGCACGGCTTGCGTCATCGGTCTGCATCGACATCTCCCGCGACAGTTCGGTCGAACTCACCAATTTTATCAAGGCAATCAATCAGAATCGAAACAGAAGGACCAAGAAACCTTAGATCTATTAGATTTGACTAAGTATGTAATGATGCAACATGATATGAAGTAAATGTATGTGTATGTATGGTACAGAATGGAATGTCAGTCATGATCAGGTATGTACATGGCGGTATCAAAAATACGGACAATGAGAAAAGTATGCGATAAGTTAGTGTCAACGAGTCAGTGTGGGAAAAACATGCGTTGTTGCTACCAATCGTCTAATGACGGAAGTTCATCGTCGTCTTCTTCGATGTAGAACATGGACCGTGATGTCGTTTGGAACTTTACAGCGTGCAGATCCGCCTGTATCGGAGAGTTGATCCCATAGATGCTTTGATAGTCGGGTCGGATTGCCAGGTCGTCCTCTTGAAGCTCTTCATGATCATCCCGTGTACAGTAGAAATAATGATCATCGTCATCATCAACAGGAGTCTCGGGGAGGGGAGATCCGGGCCGAGAGTCAGTGGCACTCCCAAATGGATCCACGGAACTGGGACCGTAGTAGGATCGGTCTTCCCTGTTATCCGTTATATTGGTGCCGGAAGGGTAGGTTCCATGTTCCCAATCTTCAGCTTCATTGATGATATTGATGTAGTAAGCTTTGACCACCAGCCTGTCGCCAAATGCGGCATCCTGGGTGTATGGAGTAGTGTTGTTTTCGGTCAGATGGTAAGGTTGGGGAGGAGGTGAGTTGATGACGATGTGCGGGGCGAGGAAAGGGCAGATGGAGTCAATAATTGTCGCCCCCAGCATTCTGCGGTTTGCGATAAGGATAGGCTATCAAAAATATGATTATCCCTTTGCATAAGGTTTGAAATAGCGAAATATGTACCTCCGCTGGATCTGTCCACGTGAAGGATGGCTCGAGGTCAGAAAGAACGTTTGGTTGGGAATCGTAGCGCTTTCGAAGCACACGTGCAGCATCAGATGCAGCGTAGAACTGAGAAGGTTGTCAGTTTAGGGGTCAAAGTCTAGAAGCTTCACTCACAGTAGCTTTGCAACACGCTATTTGGATAGTCACCATCTCGTCACTGAGAACTTTGCACCCATGTGCCATGGTGGAGCTTTGTTCAAAGTACGCGGAAAAGGACAATTGAATATCATCTTGGGAATGTTCAATTATAGGATACTTGAATGTTGAGGGGCTGGAGACGGCTCTGAGCGAATCAAAGGAAAGAGGTTGATCCTGAGAGACATTATATGGTAGCGGTTCGGTTTGAGTTCCCAAGTGGGGTTGACATGGATGGGGTTCGGCAATTAGCATTCGGCCAGTAGTGTTGTCTAAAGGAGGCACACAAAGACAATATGGCCATTGCGGTTCAACACAATTCTGCCATAGGACATATTCGTCTTCCCAGGTTTCTTCAGATGGAGTAATGACGATATGGGGGGCGATGTGAGGACACATGGAATCGAGGACTAAGTTGAGCCGGTTATAGGAGAAAAGCCGGAGTGTTTCCTAGTAAATGTCTCAGAACACCTTGTTGTAGCCGGAGAACATGAATGCTCACATTATCGCGTTCCACGTCCCACTCCACGTCCCCCAAAGGCAGAGCTGAGGGAGAACTCTAAAGCGTGTCTGTAACTTTTTTCGATACCATTCGATAGATTGACTCACCACATTCATCGCGCCATTACGCGTCTCTTGCAGGAAAGAACAGGAATCCTCATCATCACAAGACATCTCTTGTAGCAGGGCAGTTTCACGTGTAGCCGCAGTTGATGGATACTTTAAGACAGTCACATCCTGCGTAGAAGGCGACAAATGTGCATTTCCTTCAACAATGACAAAACCGGACGAGTTTCCCTCCAACGTCATTGACTTTGAGGGAACATGCTTTGTTCAATCTTGTGTGAGTACATTTGGTATGATGGAGAAAGAAAGAAGAACACCTCAGAATTTTCTTGCGCGTTCTCCAGTCTTTCCTTTGTGGTCTGCTCAGTACTCCCCGACTCCGGAGCGTTTCGAGCAGTCTCGAATATAGTTATGAAAGGGATGTCATTTAGCGAAAAATTTGACGCGTTCAATGGTGACGCAGCACACGTGATGGCTTTTGATCTTCGATGTCCGCGGGGCAACGGTTTGGACGACGTGTCGAATGCTGTGCCATCCAACTCGTGCGGCGTGAATGAGGCGCGCAGAACCGTGCATGGATCGGAGGATGGACCAGTCTCGATCCATCTCGTATGAAGCTCGGTCAACATCTAAAGCTTGTTCGACAATCGGTTACGTCTGTGTGGCGCACGTGCAGTATAATGGAATGCGTGATGGCTATACCGTGATGTGGGTGACGGTCACTTTTGGGATCAGTGGTTGTTCAAAGAAAAGCTGATATTGTATTGGTTCTAGACGTCGAACTGATGCTTGCTCAGGCCAGCTCGAGCAAGTGGAGGAGATGCTTTGAAGAGGATCAGTGAAATGACAATTCGGATACTACAAACAATTGTCTGAAGTAGAGTGGTGGTAATTGGCAAAGCTGTTATGCTTGTTTTGATGCCAGTCTTTGGTATTTAATACAGCATGGGGTGGCAGCCGGCCATGAGCTGATGGTGTGAAGGGACCCTTGACCCGGATCTGGATCCCTAACAAAGGGATGATCTTGTCTTATGGGCAATACAGTGTCGGCTTTGTTTAATAACATTGTTGCCAACAATAAGACAAATAAGGCCTCAAGGCATTGTCTCGGTATAGTAATTATAAGGTTATAAGGAGAAAATCGGGCTGTGCTCTTGAACGGTTTGACTAGATAATATAAGTACGCAGTAAATGTGACGCATAAACGACCAAGTACGATCAGGCAGTACAGAATCCGATACTACTACATAGCTGCCGATGGAAATTTGGGCTTGAAATGCTCCTTTTCCTCGTCTTGGCGACGCCCAGTGACTTTAATGAAATGATCCATAGCATAGTTTGCATGTGCTAACTGAAAAGTAAAGTT
Organism: Termitomyces sp. DKA19; assembly: GCA_018851325.1. Taxonomy (NCBI): domain Eukaryota; kingdom Fungi; phylum Basidiomycota; class Agaricomycetes; order Agaricales; family Lyophyllaceae; genus Termitomyces; species Termitomyces sp. DKA19. Next base: position 46,421 of record JABCKS010024871.1, on the reverse strand, counting down.
GATTAGAAGTCACTCAAATTGGAGAGATGGATGCACGCACCCATTGTGCCAAGTCACGTAAGAAGCTTGGCATATGTTGTAGGATTGGAGAAAAGTGGACGTAGAAGGGTATGCGGATGAACTGAGAGTCTTGTTCGTCTAGAACTGCAATTATCCGCTTCACTAAATCGACCGGCTGGATGCTAGGGAAAAGGAACTTATAGATCACGGTATTGGGCGTAGAAAAAGTATTGAACAAGGGCGTCATGATGTGTCCGGGGGTTACCAGTGTCGTTCTAATTTGGGGGCATTTATATCTGAAAAGAACGATGATTATATTTCCTCGTGATCAGCTGGAAAGATCCTTACTTGACGTCGAGTTCATATCGCAGAGATTCATTTAAAGAGATCGCTGCTGCTTTTGAAGCACAATAATCAGCTAAAAAACCAGATTTGCGTGAGTTGTACAAAGTGAATAAGTATCAAATTGTGATACGTACCCAACCTTGGTGTACCAATGTAGCCTAAAACAGAGGATATGGTGACCTTTCGCTTGCTAGTCAGAAATGAAAGTTTCAGGAAACGTATGTAATCCTACAATGTGACCAGTCTTGTTCTTTACCATAATCGGAAGGAAGGCCTTGAGAGTCCAAAAATGGGCCAGAGTGTTGACAGAAAAAGTCCTAACGTATGTGACGAGCAGTTAAAAACATTAGTAGAAATTGACATACTGGTGGATGTCTGCAGGGGTCAAGTCCAGAATGAGTTTTCCTTGTACAACCCCTGCATTGTTAATCAGAATTGTTGGCTCGCCAATCTGTGCAAAACAAATGTTTAGCCTAGTCAGGAGACGGGGGGTTTGATGCAAATGTGCACCTCTTCAGTGATTCTTTGTGACACGGCCTCAACTTCCTCCCACTTGGAAACGTCACATTTATAGTACGTGATATTATCTGTGCTCAGAAATCAAACACGATGCCCTTCAAGACAAGAAAAGACCGAACAGTTCTCAGTGACAAGCGGTTCGATGTCGAGGACAACTACGGTGACGTTGCGGACCGCCAAAGTATTGGCTAAGAGCTCTCCAACACCTGAGGATCCTGTCCAAAATCCAGCCAGGTCTAAGACTGAAGGCATAAGGATGACGTACCTCCAGTAATCACGACAATTTGTTCACCCCAGTCAAACTTCGTTGGACCAAAGAAGAGACTTCGTTGATTACGATACAACCTCGAACACCACTTGATAAACCCTGGAAGGAGCTCAGAATACTGACACGTTTCCATGGCGTGCATGCTTACAGAAGGCGGAGACTATGGCCCAGTAAATGGATGTGTATATAACGACAGAATCGGTTACTTTGGCGCCTTGAAAGACATAGAAAACGGGAATGAAGAATAAAAAGAAAGGGCCTGAGACGGTTGAGCCTCACAAACTCTTTAACCAGCAGATGTGGACTGACCGAAGATAGTGTGTTCTAGCACCTTGATGAAAACGTCCAGATTTAGGAGATCAAATATTGGAGAGGCATCCGAAGAATGTTCTGAGGACATAATGTGGTGTGAGTAGACAGCGAGTGAGTCAGTCTTAGGTGACCGGAGTGCAACGGGTCCAATGCTCTAGCGATGTGGCAAACCTTATAACAGATGGTAGTCAATCTGCCCATCATGAAACCGAGAAAAGATCACATACTTAAGTGCATGGGAACCCAGACTCCTAATGGCAACACTGATTGATGCCGAGCATCACTGATTTCTTTGCGAACACAAAAGCACCATGGTTCATGATCGGTCGACAAGGACATACACCGCATTTTTGAATGCTTCATTAACAATCTTCGGAAATGTACATCAGCGGTCCAAGGAGGAAATACAACATTGACTGTTCATCTACAAAAACTACGAGATGCATAGATGAAGGAATGAGTAGTTTGTCCTCTTTCAAATCTCATCTTTAGAATAATGAAGATGGTATAAAACAGTAACCTCATCCTCGCAACGAAGCCAATTTGAATTTTCTACTTTTGTGTTGCAAGCGACCGTTTGACATCACGTACTTTGGACCGTCAGCGAATCGATTTTTTTCTATTCATCGCGCTGTGTGTGTGCACATGTCCTTTCATTGCTGTTGCCCATCTCAGGTCGTTGTGCTGGTCTGACTTCACCAGCCCGAGGGGAAATCTCAAGACCCTCGACAAATCATATAGTCTGGTCGAGATGTATCGATATATCAGACCAACATCCAATCTCGCATTCTCATTCTTCAACCTCATCCTTTCGTCTCTAGATTGTCTCTCATCTCTACAAGATCATCAATCATACATTTGATTTGTATTCGAGATGAAAGCTTCGCTGAGAGAAGGAGCATGATCCAGAACTTATCCTCACACCAGTAGAACGACTTTACATAAACCGGTTTCATCCGCTTACCGCATTCATGAATGCCCTCCTTCTGTCGTGGTGTGTTCTGAAACATATTTTCCTGGGCCAGGAGCGATGAATAGTTGACCTTAATCGCAGAAACTTTGTAAACGGACAGCTAATAACCTGTCATTCGAATTTCGTATTGAGGAGTGGTTGGCAACCTTGACTTTTTCTGCCTTGCCAGACTTGATGAGCCTCCAAAGATAATGATAGGGGAGGGAGACTGGTGGGCGAAAATGTTGGATGTTGTTTTTCGGAGAAGTCTTCACTGACCCTCCATGCGTTGATTGACCCATATAACGGAGTTTCGACAGTATGTACTTCTGGATTGTCGACACCGAATTCCATTTCAATACTTACCGTCGTGTGTCGGGAAGTGAAATTTTTAGCCATTTTTTTCTCTAGCTCTATCCCCTGGGTGTAAAGTCTCCAGACTTTCAGGCCATCTTAATTTGTATCTAGTCTAGAACATAGCATTTCTTCGGTGTGATTTATAACATATGAGGGATGTCGGCCCATTACCGAGCGACAGATACCAAAAAACCGGGAAGTGAAATCGCTGTCACGTCCGGGTCACAAGTTACAGTTCCGCTTTGGAAGCCGACTTGCCGAACTGTATTTTTCAAGTCCATACAAGCCTTTCGTATGAATTCTTCGGTAACTGGGACTGACAGAATCATGGTGAACAACTGAACAAACCATTTAATTGAACGATGTTGAAAAACAGTTCTGGTGATTTGAAGGTATTCTGAGGATGCCGGTTTAGCTATAGGCGGAGCTTCAACAACCTCTAAATTGTCATGCTATCTGGTGTCGGACAGAAAGATATCCACTTCCTTAAGCTTTCCACTTCATTCTATGCCTCGGAAAATTAGATATAAGATGCTATGTATGTATCTAAGAATTTGAGATAGTCAAAATTTCCATTCTTTCTGCTGATTCATTTCACCGAGCTCATATGGATCATGAAACTTCCTCACATTTCATGCTTGTGCGTTTTCTACAGCTTAATAGCTCTAATTTTCTATAATCTTAGTGTAGGGTCTTCTTTACACATACCATGTCCGTCCATGATTTTTTTCTGGGAGCTGGAAAGAGAGCAGATGGAGTTGTAAAAAGCCGATTTCACATAGCGGACCCATTTCACATCCGCGACACATGACAGTATAATGCGGTTGCCATCACGGTTGTCAAACTTCCCACATAACCCACGAATTATCAATATTTGTGTCCCAGATGGGAATCACGAGATCAGAAATGTTGGGCGTCGCATGACCTTGGATGGCGACGATCCGAGCCATTGCCCCATCAGTGACAAAAGGATTATCATATCATCCTCTTTTGCAAGATGCGTAAGAGGAGATGCTTGCGTACGTCCTCTAACACTCCACCCTCATATTCTGCGGCCTTGCATTGAGTACAAGGTCAATATACGTTGGCGAGATAAAGTCTTTCAGAAAATGAACAACGGAGATAGACTCGGCCAGATAATAAGCAAATGTTCGCGATATTCTACCAATTCGTTCCACTCACCCTTACCTGTTCCAGAGGACAGCCATATATTGATTGTTGTCAGCAAGTATCCCTTAGAGAGAGATTACATAGGATTCTGCAACGGTAGCTGTTCTAAACTTTTTGGCGGCGCGTTTATATGGTTTTCAGGGAGACGTGAAGCGGCCCCAGACATAATGGCTTAGATAGACGGTTCCATCGCGGTTGGACTCGAAGGTCAGATATATCCAAAGAGGTATTGTGATAGGAAGGAAGCATAGAAGTCATCCGAAAGTTTATATGACAAGACCTGGTTGTCCCGTTGCATAGCAAATTTTTCCATTGCGAATCAATGCTGAACTTTTAACACCAACAAGGAGGTGTTACACCCAAGTGACGGCCAATCGTGCCATTGATTTCAGAGGAAGATATCCAACCTTGTGTGTCGATCTTCCTCGACAAGTATCGGTTTGGTCCGAGTATCAAAAGTAAGTTCGACGAAAGGAGGATACGACGTATCAGCTGAATTCTTGTCCTGACCGAAAAGTTTACGAGCACTAGAAGAGAGAATTTTGAAAATCGAGAATAGGTATTAAGGAACTTGTAAGGTTTACGTCCATGTCTACAAATCCATGTCTACAAGTCCATGTCTACAACCATACACATAAAGTGCTAGCAAGGGTTGTCACTTGGAAGAAGAGACAGGTCCAAATTTAGGTGTCGGGGAAAAGGACAGTAAAGTTAAAGCTGAAGACACCCAAGCTTCAAATAGTGGAGGGGAGAGTGTGGGAATATCAGAGATGAGAATCTGATGGGAGGCTGAGACTCTCGGACTTGTACGACGCGATGGACGTACCTCTTCATCCGCCTGTCCGTCTCCAGCCAGTTTCTTCAAAGCCGATCAATGACAAGGACACACAAAGCCTTCTAGAAAGCTTTATCGATGATTTTCAGGAGCGTTGCAGAGAGTAATTCCTATACACCGCCCGCAACGGAGCTATTTCAAATTTACCATTATTCTATGGCGGGCGGCTATCTTCCTTGTGCATTTTGGATTGCTAACGAGTCGTCTATCGTACCGTGTCTGTGCATGTCTTGTCATTGCTGTTACCCGTCTCAAGTCATTGACCTAGTTCACTCTATATGATAAGGAGGAAAGGAAAAGAAAGAGTTGCAACGCATATTCTTTAGGCTTTTCCCGTTTTTCTTCTGAAAAAGGCTCGTCGTATCGTCCGTTAGTACAGTTCCGAAATTCAAATCTTTAGCTCCTACATTGGACCAAGCGTGATCGCGCGCAAATTCGCAAAGTCTCAAGCTTGAAATCGATATTTAGTTATATACGCCAAACGCTCCCAACTGCGAAGAAGTGCTGATCTATAATTAGGTCTTCCTGCTTACTTTAGTTCCCGTCATCTCAGCTGCTATATAGCGTCGTTCTTTTCTTGTCGACTCATTCTATCAACGTTTCACTTTTTTTCTTATCCCTACGATGGGAAACGTCGTAGGCGAGTCGTTTACTGATGTTCGAAGCATTGCACAGGAGTCCCAATGCGACTCGACCACTGATGAGGTGTCTTCCATTATGCTTGTCATTCTCTACTCTATTGACGTCGTCAACAGAAATCTTTGAGCGAAGAGTCATCTGGCGAAATGGTATGGTGATTTGACTTTTTAGGAGTACATCTGACATCTACTGTACAGCAGACAAAGACTGATGGTAGCCATGCGTCTGCCCTAGCCTCAGTTCATGAAAGAAAATTGTTCAGCGTGAGTACTGATTTTTCTCGGTTTGTCAATGCCTTCATTAGACCAATATATTTTCAGGTTTCCGCAGTTTGTTCTCGAACAAATAATTCCACTTCTCCAGAGCCATGCAACAGTTCATCTCTGTTGCCGAATTCCGACCTCGTCGATACTTTAAGCATTCCTTTGAATCCAGCTGATGCACCTGCCGACCCGTACAAGGTGGATATGGAAGTTGTTTTCCGTCAAGAGAAGAATGAAGTACACCGCGCATATATTTAGGTGACGTTGGTCGTGCGGCTAATGACTATGTCTCTTCAGGTTGTCTCAACCTCTCAAGAAAATGGACCAGCATTGGGCCGACTTTCCGATGATTCTAAGCTTGGGGGATCAGTGGTGAATTTTGACCTTTTCCTCGTTCCACGCCATTCGACCTTTATAATTTCTCAGATGGCAGAACAATCTTTTCGCCTTGGCTCCACCGTGACGAACGTTCTCATGTGCCCTGGTCCGGTTCCTTCTGTTGAATCCGCCCATAAATTGCCAAGATTACTGGAACTCGAACAGATGACTACTAAAACTGAAACCCCTGATACAGAGGTACGTATGATTCCTTCAATTTGGCGGATTTGCTTATAGGTTGGTCTACCTCTTGCGTCCCAGTTGGCTCACGCTCAAAAGTTGCGTGAGAGTAACACATCCGCGGTTGCCTGTATACCAGAAAACCTTCCGCTTTTAGTCACAACCTATGCGGACGCAACGAATGTTCGTATTCCCTGGATATACTTAGTTAATTAACACTTTTGACATCACCGCGCAGCTCGCCAAACAATATCCGGAACGTGCGAAAGAAATCCTTACGCATCCCCTTCTCAAACCACGTCAACAGATTTCTAACCCAGAAATGGGACAACTACCCTCGCCAAGTCTGCATCATCCTGATAGACCGAATTGGGCCGCGGCGCCGTTCGAAACTGTAAGTACACGACCTATGTTGGCAACATCTGGCAATGATGAAGATAAGTCCACTAAGGCGCGCCGTCGCCGCGCGAACAGAAGCAGTACCGTTGACAGCTCGTCTCGGGGTGCTCGTCGAGATAGACGTCACGAACCTTTACCGCAAAACACTATTCATAAAGCTGATCACCCTGCTTCCGGAATTTCTTCTATTGAACGATTATCTGCACCTTCGGGAGCTCTGATAAATGGCTTGACTGGTGGCAGCGACAACACATGCACTTCGACGTTCCAGACCCAAGACTTAGATTGTGGACCATCAGCAGTCGATTACAGTGATACTTTATCGATCACTTCTTCAGGACATTCCAACGTTGGCGCACCCTGGGAAATATTCAATGATTGGGCTTCAATCGGCGCCAATTTGCGGAACGACAGCCTGAACGCCACAGATGTGTCGCCTGACAGACACGATACTTTTCAGCAGGAATTCAAGTCGGGATCGGACCGACTAGGTCAACACGTCATCTCACCTCACATAATTGACCCTTTTCCAGAACAACGCAGAATATCCCGTCGAGTTCACAAGCAACAGGTCTCTGAACTCAATACCGCTACCTTGAGATACCTAGGCAAAGAGTTAACGACGTGTGATCGAGGAATTCAGACAACCCCGTCCGGTTTGAATTGGGGTGGTCAGTCAGCAGGTATCTATAACCATGTGTTCGAGCATTTCACCTATCGAACATTGCGCTACAGGATATCCCGACAAAATATTGAATAAGAGGTCCAATAGATTGAGTCGCTCGGTTACACGAAACGACATTCAACCGCAAAGAGATCCAGCGAGGTTTGTCGGAGAGGCCTCGACACCTCCTAAACCGGGTTTTGACGCATGCCCTTCCCATGATATCAAAATTCAAACAGTCAACAATCCAAAAATTTCCACCACTACTCCATGTCTTAATTCTAAACCCAATTTGTTTTTGGCTTCGAAATCTCGAGAAAATCATACTCCTCATAACACCTTCTACGGCTCAGCGAGCGATTTGCTTCCGGTCCAGCATACTGTTGAGGACTGGCTTCTTCCTAGGGTACCACGACGAGCACGTACTCAAGCACCGCGTTTTGCCGATGCATCAGACACATACACTTCCTCGGAAGCTGCTTTTGACAACAGCCGTCATGTAAATCGGAACACAAGGCACTCGTACCTATCAGGACGAGAATCCCATCCGAACCACTCGACCTCCACGAATTGGTTCGGTGGAGCTGGTATCCAAGAATCTTCTCCCGGAAACGGTCCGAAACCCGAGAGTGAGCGATTAGGTTACACTCGGCGTTCGCGGGAGAATCTACCGGTCCAGACGGAAGCGTTTGCTCAATATTTTGCAGAAAGTTATCATTCGTCTAAGAATACCAGAAAAGGGCATGGGTGGAGGGCGAACGACTGCAACGTAAGAGGGTCCCCGACGTCTTGTGGACCGGCCCGCCGCGATCCGTATGATAACTCGGAGAGTGTGAAAGGGGGGCGCTGCTATGAATAAAACGTATTTGTGAAGGCTCAAGGAATCGTCGTGCCGTGTACTAATGATAACCTGCAGATTTCATCTTTATTGCAACGTGCTTTAATTATAAAGAAATATTGTAACTTGCAATCATGCTGTGTATTTTACCATATCCTCAAACACTGCAGAGTACACTTAATCTCAATCAAGATAGACAACCACTACTGCATCGGGGAGATCGTCCTGAACGACATCATCATTCGGTTCGAGGCCCGGCTGCCGGTCGTGCAGTGAGCATGTAATGAATTGTGTATGCCAAACAAGAGTAGAGCGTCAAGAAAACGTTTTAACGTTTAAGGTAGTAATACAAGTCAAAATCATATACAAGCCAATCGAATATCAACTTTGGTTGCGTGCGGCATCACTGACAATGACTTCTAGAAAAGATCGCCCCCAGGGCGAGCAGGTTAAGATTACGCGGGAGTCCCTGACTGTAAAAATATCAACGGAGCTGTGCCGTGTCGAGAATGAGGATCAGAGATAGTATCGGGTGATACTTGGGGTATGATTATGGTATCCTGATCATGATGTACTATCACAGAAGTTCACAGTAACAACTGAACATTGTCACTAGAAGCGCGATCAATTGTTTCAATCGTTGGATGGCATCGTATGGCTGGTCAAGAACTTACGCAGCTTTTCCGATAACATTGCCCGCGGGGTTGTACAAACACACATAGTACGTTGCTAGACCGGTCTGGCGGCCAAAAAGGTCGTTACACGTCGCTCGAGCACAGCCGACCTCAGTCGTTGATTTCCACACAATCTGCGTGAAATGATTGAACGTTGGCTTTGCCGGGTTGTAGCTATCTGCAAGCGCCCAATTGTCAGATTTGATTTCAGCGGTGCATCACAATTACGATCTGCGGGAGGCGAACAACATACCCTTATCTTTGGTGAACTGTCCAATCGCAGTAGTGATATCGAAAACACCGGTTGCAGCGGTATGAAGTTCTCCGTATGGGGTTTCATTGGGCTTTCCTTCTGTCAGTTTAAAGTTGCAAGCATCGGCCCATTGTTCCGCCTTTGCGGCATAAGTGGGGGACCAGGTCAGTGCAGTAGCGTTATGGGCCTTTCGGACCACGTTGTGGGCGGTGAGGAAGGTGAAAATTTGGGCAAGGGATCCGCGTCTCTCGAGTGAGTGAGCTGTGGATGTATGACTATGGCCGAAAGCATGGACAACAGGTAACAATGTCGCGATCACGAATGGAAAGAGAGCGAAGAGAGCGAAAAATATCATGAGTGATAAAAGAGCGTGGGATGAGGAGCAGGCCGAAGTGGGATTGTGAGTTCGAAAGCAACTTGAGAGCGAGCCAAAGATTTCTCGCAATCATAGTCTCGGCGAATTCGGCATGCGTAAAGATATTACCCATTTGATTGTGCAAATATGTCTATTTAGTATGTACTCAATTGCAACGCATCCAATAAAATGCAATATCTCATGACATTTCTTTGATGACTGTCTTTGAGAAACGGGCGGAGGCATTTTGTTCAGTCAAAGAACTTTTGATCGCGATGACATCTTTATGTGTTTTTCTACAGTTCCATGCATGGTAAGCTAAAAGACGTATCATTTGAGCCGGACATGGTTCCAAACTACGACATCGACATATGCAGTCGAGCAAAGAGCGGGTTTGCCAAGAACAGAGCATGAAGTTTATCCTGAGTGAGGAAAACTAGGACGTCATCCCGAGGCGCGTTGCACGAAACGACCACGGTCTAAATGGGACGTATATTGTATTCCTGCTTGAATGCATCGAGATCTTGCTCTTTGGACCTGTACTGCTCCGTTAGGTTCGTGACAGCTTTCCGTATCTGCCAAACGGGATTAGACTACAGAAAGCATGGGCTAGTGGATAGAACAGACCCCATCACGAGTTGTTACCAGTGAAGGGACAACGTCTTTAACAGTCCGCTCCACAAGGACACCACCGATAAGGCGAAAGCATTTGCGATCGGGCTCTTCCTCCAACGCGTCGTTGAGGGTAGTAAGCACGAGACTGGATAGAAAGGGGGATGAGAAGCGATCGGCAATGAGAAGATTACGGCGTCGACTGACCTATGCTCGTCAGCCTGCTGCTCGAGCTCTCCTATCTTGCCCGCAAGAGCTTGCAGCTCATTCTGTATGCGGAGATAGGTCTGCTGTATCTCTAGCTGATGGATGTACTGAACAAGGTGATGAGAGGGGAAGGGGAAGAATGCTGACCGTGATCTGAAAGTGCAGGCGCCTTTGCCTTTGCCTTGGACGCTTGCGATGATGAGGACATGTTTTGAGTTTCTGCTGCTGTGATTGGCCAGATGGTGTGACAACCGTGACCCTTGGGATTCCGGGTCACGTCCTGAGCCCTTTGCCGCTGCCAACGTCGACGCTGACCATGTCTTTTGCACGCGCCCGTTTCGTTGTGGGCATACAACCCCGCATTGCACTCGCGCCTCGCACAAATTCGGTGCGCTCCGCCATTCTTGCTCATCGTCTGCTCTCTACCTCCGCTGTTCTCCGGGCAAAACACACCCATCCACCCAATAGTTATACCGATCTCAAGAGTAATCTGTCAGAGCATCTGAGTCACAACGCACATTCACCAGAGCCCATTTATGATGCTTATGGCAATGAACTCAATCCTTACCAGAACGGACCTTCTGCTATCGACAAAGCAGTTCACTTGTTCTTCTTCACGGAAATAATCCGCGGTTGGCATATCATCTGTTAATTCCACGGACTCAACTTAACTCTCAATAGGAATGTGGATCGTGCTTGAGAACTTTTTCCGACCTCCTTACACCATTATGTACCCTTTTGAGAAAGGCCCACTCTCTCCCCGCTTCCGCGGCGAACATGCGCTACGTCGTTATCCCAGTGGAGAGGAGCGCTGCATTGGTACGAAAACGCCTCGGAAAAGTGTATCATGCTACTCACGAGTGTACTATAGCTTGTAAGCTTTGTGAAGCAATTTGCCCTGCCCAGGCCATTACAATTGAAAGTGAGGCCCGATTGGATGGCTCGAGAAAAACCACTAAATACGGTATGAGTCTCTCCGCTGCCGCAGTGAATTGTCCATGTTGATTTTGGTCCCAGACATCGACATGACAAAGTGTATCTATTGTGGATTTTGCCAGGAAGCTTGCCCGGTTGATGCCATTGTGGAAAGTACGTGATTTGGACGCCCGAAGTTTGTACAGCTGATTGAGTTTCGTTATCCTCAGCCCAAAACCAGGAGTTCTCAACGGAAACTCGCGAAGAGCTTCTCTATAACAAAGAGAAACTTCTTGCCAATGGTGACAGAGCCGAGGCCGAGATTGCTGCGAATCTCCATTGTGCGTACCTTCTTCGTCAAGTTCGGATGTCATTTTAACTAAGTGCATGCAGCTGATCATGTTTATCGGTGACGAGTGAGAACAGAATGGAGGTCTGGACGGAGTACATACTTTGTGCCGCCTTCGATACAGATATTAATATCATCCTCTTTTTATCTACTTTTCCCATCATGCGCGTGACGTCACGGCTTTCGAACAATGTCCATTTACATTTAATCCAAGTCATCGACGTGTCCTGATGAGCACCGACGTGTCCTGATGAGCACCGACGTGTCCTGATGAGCACCGACGTGCGAGTTCCGAGACTACAGTCATGCCTAAATAGCCATTTCTGGTATGTATTTGGAGCACAGCTTTAAGCTTTCAAGGCATGGGTCGCGACATGTTTTGCACATCAAGCATTTGACAACTGGAAATTTTCTGTCTTGAGTCACTTTTTGAGGCAAGTCCAACACGTTGACGATGATTATAGCCTCTCTGACTCGATTTCCACGGGAATTATCACACGGTTCGTGTCATTGTTCTACATATTTGTAACAGACCGAGGGCGAAAATTTTAGACGAGTGCATTGTTCTGTGTGATCGATCTGAAGCATCGGCTGCGCCCATACACGCTTCTTGAGGCGCTGCCATTTATTGCATCTTGAATGGGCACACCATTGGTTATCTGGCGCTGCTGCTGTTAATTGTCTCCGCAAGCTGGTTCGTTCCAAGATCCCATAAGAGTTTCGAGTCAGCCGCGCAAACCATCTGCACAACCTTTCGCCACATCAAGCCTGCTATTTCCATGCGTTCCTGGTACAACTTGTCCCCGGTCGTCAACGAAAATCCACGTATGCCGGCCAAGCCCTTGAAACGAGCTGTGAAGCGGTGAGATTCTCTACTCTCCCAGACCCGAAAAGTATATGCTTACGAACATTTTCCATCCATAGAATTCGTTCACATGGCGGAGATTTGTCACAGTCTAAGCGCCGCAGTCTGCGATCATTGGTCAGAACTGCCTCGCTGACTCTCGACCATGCCCATGGGATTACGAAGAGCTCAGAGGCTCGCACTTTTTTCGTGCCTCACTGGCTATGCTTCTCGCGCCTTGTGCATCTTGCACGCCTGCTTTAGGGCGCCAAAGATCAGCATCTGTCATGCATACCTCCAAGCCCACCGATACACCGCAGCAGACCCACGCCGCTGAATACACGAACCATACGTGGAAACATCCTCTCAGGGCCCGCGGCGGGGTCCTTCGCCACAGCAAATGCCCTGGGCCCCGTGTGTCAGCCACACGAATATCCCTGCGCACGAAGCTGCTGCTCCGGCACGCCGGGCAGCTGACTGAAGAGGATCCACCCCAGGGCCCGACCTCGTCGCCTACGCTGTGTCATGGACGTGCTTTTGGATCTACAGTCCCGGAAAAACAACGACGATGTCATTGCGGAGCTGCTTCGGAGCTTTCGCGCGAGCATCGCGTGCCTATCGAGATACGCCCCTGCCGCAGAGCACTCGGATGGTCTCATGAGCTTGGACAAATACTGGATCGAAGGACCCGCTCGCCGGGCCAGTATCGAGGACGGGATCTCTACCCGGTTCCCCGAGTCTTTTGAGCGCTCCACGGCCGTTCAGGCCCTCTGAATTTCATCGCACGTTAGCCTGAGCCGTCGGTTCGTGATTACTGCCCACAGAGCCTGTGTCATCTGCTCATTCTTCAGGGATTTGTGCGGGTTTTCTGTACGTAGGTTAGACCGGTGTGTACTATTGTAAGGGAGCTGTGCCGGGTGGCAGCTGTTCGATTGTCAATATGTTAACAACTCCATATACTGTTAATGATTGGCTCTGCCATTTCCTAATGCTTTCACGGCCTGTGACTGCGTAGGGTGCTTTTCTTCATCCGTCAGACGTTTTACCTTGTCAGGATCTGCCAAGGTTGTCTGTCGTTTCAAGTAGGACTGAATGACCGTTCTGCCCCAAGTTGCCGGCGGCCTCGTGTTCCGGGTATTATCTTGCCCTGCTTGGTTCGTGACATCCTTCTCAACAAAGCATGTGCTGGGTCTAATTGTTTTGCCAACGCGCACCCTGTGGCGGGCTCCATTTGCATTGATACCAGATCGAGTTTATCATTATCATTCCTGTGCAAATTGGATTACTTCATTCGGTGCGAAAGAAATAATCACGGACTCGGATTGTGTGGGGTGTGGGCTGTTCCATAACTCTGGTCGTGGAATGATGACGCAGGACAATCGATCGTGGCTAAGCCATCGTGGTTACAGACTCCATACATCCGCAAAAGGATGCTCAATTCCCTTATTCTGTTCTTCAGTTGTGCTCGGTTCGATGTGCGTTCGACCCAGCCTACCAGCCGGGTACACCAGCACTTGCTTGTGGATATTTCTCAAATTTGTACCCTTTCGGGTCTACCCCTGACGTATGCGTTGATTACGAACTTGATTATGCCAAAAATTTCCCTGATGGGATGGAGGGCTATATTCGTTCCGAACGAGCTCTCTCTTGCGATTCGCACCTTGTTGTTCATGCACTTGATCGCGGCAATAGAATCGCATCGGTACAAATTGTAAACAAGGAAGGTTCTGATGTGACCTCATAACAGAGCACATAAGTAGGTAGATAAACAATCTGCAGCTTCTCAAAAAAGAAAAAAAAAAGAAAGAGAAACGATGACCGGGGCATTGCGCTTTCGCTTGTTCACCAGACCCGAGAGCATCATGGGTGACCCATCCTGCCGTCATCCTGGTCATCGATACTTCGGCGATGCTCTCGATAGCGTTTGCCCCTATCTTCAGGAACCCTCCCAGTCGAGTAGTCAACTGCGTCATCCTCTAGATCCATCTCACTCCGTCCTCGCTTCCGTGACATCTCAAACCCTCCTCCTCCTCCTCCTCCTCCTCCTCGATCGCGAGACCGCCCGTCCTCGTGAACGAAATCCATCTCCTCGTTCGACGGATTCACAGGTCGCAGCTTGAACGCGCGCGCGCTGCCTCGCTCGTGCGGTTCGTAGTAATGCCGCGAGTCCGGCCGAGAGATATCGCCTCCTACGCCCACGCTTCCCCCGTTTCCGTTTCCGTTGCCGTTGCCGTTGCCGTTTCCGTTTCCGGACCCCGAGCCCGACACGGGAGATCCAGAGCGCGAGAGCGGGGCGTATCCGGCGGGGGGCCCGCCGTAGTACGCCTGTTCGTCTCGTAGACAAAACTCACCGCGGCCAAAGGACTGGCGGCCGTCGCGGTTGGTGCGTCCCAGATCGTGAGAATGGCTCCGTTCGCGCGGGTAGTCGTATTCGTCTCTGCTGCCGGGGGGACCGGGGCTCGGGGGCGGGTGCGCGTGGACGCGCCGCGAGTCGGGCGGGGGGGACAGACGGGGGATGAACGAGGAGAGACGGGCGTGGTGCGGGTCTGGGTGCGGGGCTTCGTGGGTGTCGTGGCGCCTCGACCGGTCCGTCTCGTGCATGGGCTGCTGGTGGACGGGCGCGAGTCCCTCGGGGTACGGGTGCGGGTGGCCCGGGATGTAAGGCTGGTGGTGCGCACGCGAACGCGACGAGGATTGGGACCTTGTGCGCTCGTGGGAAGGGTTGTGGTGCATCGTGGGGCTGACGTGCGGGCGCGAGCTGGCGGGAGGAGGCATGTGTTGGATATGACGCGACTCGTGTCCCGGGTCGCCGGGGGCACGCCTCGGAGGAGGCGAGTGGATACGGGGAGTGTGGACCACACCGGGAAGAGGTGGGATTTCGTAACCAGAGGCCAGACGGGCATGTTCGTAGGGAATAGCATAGTCATTATTGGACGGGTCATGAGGGTTGTCCTGATATTGATGAGAACGTGAAAAGGGAGGAGGGACTGGAGCTCCTGGAGGAGCTGTGGCAGGCATGGGAGGACCATGCCTAGATTGGGGGTCGCTCGAAGAAGTTAGACCCGCAAGGCGTTCATAGAGAATGCTAAGATGGGGATGTGAGGAGCGCGTCTGATGGGAGAGGGCACACAAGACTCACGCCCGCTCTAGTTTCATCCGCTGGATGCTCCGCTTGGTCTGGAGAACCTTGAAATGAAGTTTATCATTGTCCTTGAGGCAGAGTTAGAGGTAAATAGGGGAGGCGGGGGGTGGTGGGAGACTGACCGTCTCGATCTCCCTGACCTTCCTTTTGAGTTCTCGGTATTTTGTCTGATATTTTGCGTCCTCGGCGCCGGCAGCAATGCCGACAGGAGGCTGGGGCTGTTTGAGGCGGGCAGAGGGGCCAGGGGACGGGTGGGGGGACATGGCAGCAGGATGAGAGTCCGACAGCTGGCAGGGTTCGAGTCTATCGGCATTATTATTTCAACTCTGGCGTTGAGTCGGCTTCGATTGTTCGATATCTTGCCTTTTTTGGCTACTCCTCCTGTGCTTTTTTCATATCTCGACACATTCACAAAACATGGCCCGCATGGGCGCCTCCGTAGCTCACGACATGGGTACTTTTGCAGCCGTCTCAACTAGCAGACCGGATGCCGGCGTGCCTTTTTCTGATTCATTCTCATATCCTTGCATGGAATTCAATCACATCTTCGCCACAACACAGGCGATACAGAAACGGCTCCCACGGGGCACGTGATATCGTCGCTTGCCCGTTGTGTACCGCACCGCAACACAAAGGACGACAACTCTAAACCAACAAAGTGCGTGGGGCCGTGTCGTTTGGGGAAACTATCCACTAAAGTTTTTTTTTTTTTTTTTTTGACAGTGTCGGCTCCGTTGAGACAGTAGGCAGCTGCTTGGGCTCCGACGGTGGCACGACGACTGACACAGGCGTTTGCAGAGACATGCCCCCTGCGGGGGGCTTCGAAGCCATAAAGTACAAACGAAACCTTCCATTGCGAGGACCAAGCTCATTGGTGATTCTCGGCGCGGCGACCGGGATCTGTGCATGGGGCATGTATAGAGTGGGGAAAGGCAATCTAGAGAAACGGTACGAGTTGTCGCATCTCCGGGCAGCGCATGCGGTCAGGTGGACGAGGAAGGAGTCGCATCGCCCTCCCGCTCGCCGCTAAACGTGGCAGACAGGATCCGGCCGCATGCAGACTGCCTTATCTCGCCATGATATCGGACCGCAGGTGCAGATGACTGATTTTGGCACGGACAGGGAGCTTGCGCGGGAAAAAGTGTGGTCGCGCATCCACCTGGTGCCACTGCTGATGGCAGAGGGGGACCGGGATGCGTACCGACGGGAGATGGCGGCGGTGGCACGGGAGGCGGCGATCATGAAGGACGTAAAGGGCTGGGAGGTGAGTCGGGGGCCCCCTGTGGGGACGCATGACCAGGACTGATGATTTTGGCACTGCTGCAGGCCGGAAAAGGAGTGTACTACAGCAGCAGATATCGGTCGCCGGAAATTATAATTTGATAGGGTAGAGTAGATATATATGGCAGGCGAGCCAAACGGGCGAGTCGAGCTGAATGATGTGTGACAAAGATTGGATTGTGCCTTTGCTTCGGCCGCGCTGATTCAAATGAAGTCAGTCCAGCTGCTCTTAAAACCGGGCTCTATGCGGTCCCTCCGTGTCCTGCTTGCCTGTGCCCGCCCTCGCATGCCTGCTGCCGTCTACCGCCCCCCCATGTCTGCCCCCGTCCTCGCCTTTGACGACTTTGCCTTTGACGATCTGTCTGTGCCCGCGCTGTGGCAGTACGACGGCGACCTCAAGCCCAGCTGCGACCTCGCACACGCCTTTTTCGACGATCCCAAGCCCGCCTACGACCCCGTCTTTGACTTTCCCAGCTCGCCCCCGCCCGACCTCGCCCACTGGATCAGCGACCCCGACCTCGCCCTGCTGAGCCCCTCCGCGCCAATACCCATTCCCCAGCCATGTCCAGACTTCCAGGACCCACGATCCATGTCCCCCGACGACCCCGCCTTTGCCCACTATCCCCTCCCACGATCCATGTCCCCCGACGACCCCGACTTTGCCAACCATCCCCTCGACCCGTACTCTCCGCCCCACTCCATCTCCCCCATCGACACCACCTTCAGCTGGCCGTCCCAGCTCTGCTCTCCCCGCGTCCTCCGCTCGTCCTCGTCCTCCCGCCCCTCTGTCAGGCACTCCCCAATCCTCGACTCCACCGTCCGCCAGCGCAACCCGTCCCTGCGCGCCTCCGTGGCCTCGCCCCTCCTCTTTGCATCCACCAGTGCTCCCGCCTCTGCAAGGGCGTACAGCCGCTCCACTGACGACCCAGACGCGACCCTCAAGAGGAAGAAGCGCAGCCCACCTGCGGAAGACCGCTCCCCTTCCGGCAAGCACACCTCTTTCCTCATCGTTCTCTTCTCATTGTCTGTCCCAGTCCTCAAGTCTGTCCTCCGCCCTCCAAAACTGGCCCCTTCGGCCTGGCAGCTGTATTTCACAGACTGGATCCAGAACCAGCAGGTCAGCGGCACACGCAAACTCAACGTTGCACAGGCCGCAAAGGAGGCCGGCCAAGAATACGCGTCACTGACAGAAGAGGAAAAAGAAGTATGTATCCATCATACTCGATCCTCTGACGTCATAATAACCTTCCTTCACAAGCCCTATAAACGGCGCTCACAGGCTGCGAAGGAGGCCCGCGAGCGTGAGCTTGCCGCATATATGCGCTCCCTCACTCCCGATGACATCAAACGCGAGAATGCCTTCCGTGCTGCCCAACGCAAAGCCGGCAAGTCCCGCAAGAGCAACATCAAGGACCCCAACGCTCCAAAGAAGCCCCTCAGCGCCTACTTTATGTTCCTCCAGCGCATCAGGGCAAACTCCCAGCTCGTCCGCGAAATCTTTGGCGATGAGACCGAGACAACCAAGCAGAGCGTCCTTGCTGCCGCCAAATGGCGATCCATGACCGATGCCGAGCGTCAGGTATGTTTTGCTGTGTGCCTGCGCGTCCTTACTCATCTTTCCCACAGCCTTTCCTCGCCCAGGCCGAGCAGGAGAAGATGGAGTACGAGGCCGCGAGGAAGATTTACGAGGAGGGCTCTCCAAGCTACGGCTCTTCCAATATCAACTTTAGCATTCTCCCCGGCAGCCCCTTATTTCCATCAATGAAGATCGAGTCGGAGAGTGAGAATGATGTCGATGATAATCCTGACCGTGCACTTTATTGATTTTGGTGGCTTTTGGACTGACTTACGACCTTTACGACCCAACTCGAACTGTCTTGTCATTACGTACATATCTTACTGCTTCGATCTGATCAGGGTCGTTCTAAATCCAACTATGTAGTAGCGCCACTGTATTTCTATATATTGGTAGATATAGCAATCCAAGTGCCCTATAATATGTAGCTTTTCATCATAATCGGAGGACCATCTTCTGGTGAGGATCTCCATCCTCATCAAACTCGGGACCCTGCAACCATGAACGCTGTGCTTGTTTCCTTTTTAACGAGTCACTCACTTCAGCCTGATATCCAAACCTTGAACATGTCATCAGCCCTTGAAACAGATTAGATTGCGTTGACATACCTGGAATAGAACCCTTTGACAGGTATTTGTGAATGACAGACGATTTCGATCCATTTAGCCGGCGCGTGGTGCGTCTTGACCCAGTCGTGCAGCGCCAGCACAAGCTCGCGGCCAAACCGGAGGCCTCGGTACTCCTTGAGGACGGCCAGCCGACTCAGCTTGTAATACCCCCCATGCATCTTATACGCGCGGACGGTTCCGACGGGATCCAGAGACGGAGTAAGCCTGAGCAAAAAGTGCGTCGCGGTCTTGTTGGTGTCGTACCTGTGCGCTGTGTCAGATGAAAAAAAAAGGAGGAGGGAGGTTGCGACGGACTCGTCGATCTCGGTTTCGAGAGGAAACTGTTGTTCGATGTGGAATACGGCGATTCTCTGGGTGGTGGTGGTTGGTGATTGGGGGAAGAGAGGAGGAGTGTGGATGGAGATGTACCACGTCGTAGCATTGTTGGATCTCGGATTCTGTGTGCGCGATTGTGATTTCGTGTGCTGGGATCTCGTTGTTCATTGTAGTTGGGGGGAGACGCGGTAATAATGTCGGCACGTGGAGATGGCGTTGCATAATACTGGCAAACTCTCAAAAGTTTCCTCCCTTGCAAAATGTTTCTTCAGAGCTAGCGTACGTACTTGTGTGCATAGCTCAAAGGGTAGGTATTGTACTGCAAACACCGCGTGGAACTGCACTGTACTCAAAATCCCAGCTCAGGTCTCGCGGAGGACCAGTCTCTTATGATCGAGCCTCTCGCATCGGTCGTCTACAACACACTCCTCTCGAACCGTTCCAAGCTCGTACGCACCGTCGTCACGCCTTCGACTCACAGTGGCATCACCCCCAACTTTTTCGCCCCCGAACCTCGACGCGTCAAAGGAAAGAATAAATCCGAGGATGTCGTCCCCGCAGACCCACCTGGCCGGTCTCTGCGCGAATGGTCCAGCTCGAGTATCCGGCACCTGTTCTTGTGGCCATGTAAGCACCCAAGCAGCACGCCCCGTGTTTTCCACTAATGTCATGTTTGCCAACAGTCCACACCCATGGTATGATGCTGGACGAACTTGCCCGTGACGAGCACACTCCTATGACGAGGACAAGGCCGAGACGGCCCCCAAAGCCCCGGCCGCGCATCGCCAGGTCCTTGCTCACCTCCCCGAACTACCACGCGTTCCAGCGGCGGCACGCGTCCTTCGCGACCGACTCGGAGGACTCCGCGCCGCCGGCCATCTCTGCACTCTCGAAGAACGAGCAGCGGATCCAGCGCTTCCAGCGCATCGTGCAGCTCGCGCGGTCAGAGGTCGACCTGGACGACGCCTGGCGGACGTTCGAGAGCGTGCGGGAATACGACCTGCCGCTCCCGTCCAGGATGAATTTCCTCGACAAGTACATCGCCGCTGCGGAGCTTCGGTATCAGGACAAGTCCGAGACCGCGATGGACGAGCTGCGTCTCGCGGCAGAGAATGCGCTTGGCGTCTTGGGCGCGCTCGAGCGCGAGGTCAGGGCGGGATCGAGGTTTGACCATTGGAGGCTCTGTCTGCTTGCGCGTGCGCATGCGCTGCGTGGGGATTTCGACGCCGCGGGCGATGCTGTCCGCCAGGCGGACCAGAAGTTCGTCAGTCTGCCCTTGGCGTTCAAAACGGGCACGGCGCATGCGTACAACATGGTCTTGACGTCTATCGTGCAATACAAGGGCAACGCTCACGCGATGGAGTTTATCGGTGATCAGTGGGAGAGTATGTGCTTTTATCTGCACACAAGGATGGTTGGCCATGATCAGCATCCTCAACGACGTGCGGGGGATTCGTTGCGCGCAACTGCTACACGTGCCGCTGCTGAGATCACGGAGCCGCTGCCGTTTCTGCAAAAGCAGGACTGGGACAAGAAGCGTCGCGAGAACGTTGGCTGTTTCTTCATACAGGCCTTGTCTGATGTACACCTTGGTACAGAGGCCCACGAGGTGCTGACCCAGATGCAACAGCTCAATCTTCATGTCGACCGGAAGTTCCAGTACATGATCATTCGTTCTCTTGCTCAACGTACCTCTACGATATCCGCCGCTCTTGCTCTGTACAAGTCTATACCCCCCAATGGCAAGCATGATCTTACCTACCAGCGAGTAGGCCTGTATCTGTATGCACGGCAAGGAGACGCCAAGGCCTTCCAACGCTGCTTCAACGATGTCTGTGCACTACGCGCGCCCGTTGCAGAAGATATCGCCTCGTTGATACACGGTTATGGTATGGCAGACGATGCGAAGAGTGCAGAAGACGCTTTCGAGGGGTTCTTCCCATACGACGAAAACGGCAAGCGCACAAACTCGCCGGGTGCTGCCCACTACGCCGCCGTCTTGAATGCTCACGTTAGGCAGGGTGGCGACCAGAAAGCCATCTCGTTCTGGCTCAGAGACTTGGCAAAAGCACAAGTCGTCCCTAATGAGTTTGTCTTCACCGTTATCATCAACTCTTTTGCCGCTGCAGGAGACCTCGAGACTTCCATGGCTGTGCTTGATCAGATGCGCCAGGCTGGAGTCAAGCCGAACGCGGTGACATATACTATCGTCATCACCCTCCTCGCACATCGCAAAGACCCGATGGGTGCCGAGGCCGTCTTCAAGCGCGCGTTGAAGGAGGGAGTCATCCCGGATAATCGCATGATCGTTGCCGTCATGAATGCGCATGTCGAAGGCGGTTCCTGGATGGGCGTCATCAGGGCGTACGACTATCTGCTTGCTGCCCGTGTCACTGCGCTGTCCCTCGAAGTCTACAATACTCTCATGAAGGCCTACGTCCTCATCGGCGCCCCGTTCACCGTCGTCTACAAGTTCTTCAAACAACTAGAACGGAAAAAGATGAAGCCCGACAAGTACACGTACTCTCTTCTTGTGCAGTCAGCTTGCGATGCCGGCCTCATGGATATCGCAACAGATATCTATTATGACATGAAGGAAAGGGCGCTCTATGAGGAGAAGCCCGACGTCAATGTGTACATCCTGACCATCCTCATGGCTGGCTTTCTTCAGCACGGAGACACGGTCAAGGCCCAAGGAGTCTATCGAGAGATGCAAGCCTTGGGCATCAACCCTTCTCCGATAACTTACAGGACAATTCTCCAGGCATACGCCAATGAGCGGTCGCAGGAGAGTCTGGAGATCGCGCAGCAGTTTATCAAGAAATTGGTCGATGTCCCGGAGGAGGAACGAACGTGGAAGAAGCCCAAGTACGACAGCTCGAGTGCTCTTCAGCACCTCTACGGTCCCGTTCTACATGGCTGGGCGCTGCAGAAGTCCCCCGAGGATGTCGAGACCTTGCTTCAGGAACTGCAGAACGCCGGAGAGGCTCCCACCCTCGGAAACTTGACGGTCCTCTTGGATGTCTATCGCCTTACCTTCAACATCGATGCCGTCCGTGAAATCTGGCCTCAGATTCTAGAACTTGGACTGAAGCTCACTTCGAGAGATTGGATGACGCCCGAGGACGATCCTTCACAGAAGACTCGAGGTATCAGGGGGAATGTCCTCTGCGTCCCCCTCTCCATCTATATTGACGCTCTTTCTGCTGCCGGTGAACATATGACGATTGCTTCGGTTTGGAAGGACTTGCGGAGCCGAGGGTTCTCGTTCGATTCGCACAACTGGAATCATTTGGCTGTGGCTATGGTGCGCGCTGGGGAGATCGAACGCGCATTTGAAGTCATCGAACGCGTCATTATACCTTACCAGGAGTTGAGCATAAACTCTCGTAAACCGCGAGATCGCTCGCCGAGCTCGCCGCTCCTTTCCGATGCACTGGCAGAGAAGCAGGAGGTGGAGGAGGTGGAGGAAGAGGAAGAGGATGTACCGAGTGTCCCCGCTGCGCGAAGCGCGAGCCGGCAAATGGCAGCCAAGCTGACTCGGGAACAGACCCAGAACATGGAGGACTTTCAATTCGAGTACGACACTGATGATTTTGCATACCACTTGCATATCCTGCATCAGATTTCACCATCTTGGGCTCTCTGGAAGGCTCACAAAGCCACGCTCTCTGTCTTACTTATGGCTTTTAATACTATCCACAAGGGGAGACTCATCCGTCCTGTGGGCACGACTGCAGAAGAAGGGGACGATGAAGATGAAGCATTAAAAGCGCGGGATATGGTCAACAGGATCTACAACAAGTATCCCAAAACGGTTCAACTCGTCCTCGAGCACGATGAGAAAGAGAGGCTAAGACTGACATCTGACGAATACAACGAAAAGTACAACTGGGACTAAGCAAGCAGGGCTGGGCGTGGTTTACAGGTATCAGGCAGGTGAAATCAGAGAAATGAATATACGACATTTCTTCAGGCTCCATCGGAATCATCGTCTGAGGATCCGTCCCGCCGCCGACGCTTACTCGACCCATGCCGATTTCGCTACGCGATAGATGTATTAGTGGGGACAGGCGAAGAACAAGCTGCACAGCATCCCTACCAATGGAAGCTTCTGCCCTTGATTGCCAAATGCGATGGATAGAGCGGTGGTATCTGGTGTACACATAGTTGGAAAGCTATATAATGATGAATGCTAATACTCCATACCTGGAACACCTGGGAATCGCTTTGCTGAATAAACTACAAAAGGTTCCGTGAAAGTTTGAGCAAGCACAGGGGAAATGTCGTTGTGAACACATGTGGCTCCGGCTTCCGGTGCGGGTGGCCTGTAGAAGAGTTTACCCATTCACAGCGTTGAATGTGGATAAGAGCCGCTCACGCTCCGATATTCATCAAGCGCAATCTGAGACGGAAGGTACCTGAAAAACAGGGTATGAACTTAAGATTTTGATCGCCCAGAAGAGGAGTCACCTTCGGTTCTGACTGATAGGTCCTGGAACAGAAAAAAGATCCCAGGCTTCCGATGTTCATCGAGAAGGCGACATGCATTGGCCGATAGCGGACCAATCAATGTACGTGTATAGGTATGGCGTGGTAAGGGAGGAAGCGGCGCAGAAGGCTGAACCGGAGTTGCGGTAGTCTGAACCATCGGTGTCGTATTGGACGTATAGTACGGAGGTGGCGGGGGCGCCTGAGGTTGGACATAACCCGTGGAAGGATAAGAACCATCGACTGATGATTGGCTGATACCATGGCCATACCGTTCCGGTCCTTGTGCCCAACCCTCATCTCTCCCGTCGGGGTTAGAGCCTCGGATAGCCGGGTCGACCTGCGGGTGATACACATCCATTGATTGGTAGGATGTATCCGTTGCCCATGCACGATAGGGGAGAGCTTGCTCCTGGTCAGAGGACCATGGATCTTGCCCCCCAGCAAAGGTGCTGCTGGCGGTACGCGAAAAGGAGGTAATCGATGGTAAAACTGGAGGAAAGGTCGTGTTCCGGTCGACTGTGGTGCTCTGTACATAGCCCCACGTCGGGGTTTCAGGCGTTGCAGTATTATACGATGCAGATGGAGAAAAATTCATGTTATCAGCCATAGGAGGATAATAGGCTTGTCCACTAAAGTTAGAAGCCTGTGATGGCATAGATGGGTTTGTCATCCCGCTGGCCTATCGAGACGAGAGTCAGTCAGGGCCAAGGTCCGTGACAAACGGTCGGCACAAACCTGGTCTCCTGGCCTAAATTGCACAGAAGGCGTTGATTGTGATATTGGTGTTTGGTTACCTGAAGAACGAGTGTGAGGGGTCGAAGAGCCTGTTCCTCGTCGTCTTGTCTTGGTTGTGTGAGGTGGTACCCAACGATCAGCTGAAGACGGGTGTAAAACTAGATTCATCTCATGCTTTCCGTCTGCAGACCATAAATCGACAGTGACCAAGAAAAAGGAACAATCGACGTCGCTAAAAGAGGTTCGGTCAGGTGGAAAGAAAAGGATCTGTAGCTAGGAAGCTTACTCTACGTCAACGATGGAGTCGTCTTCTCTTTTGACTACCATCTTCGCGACCGCAGCTGGAGCTAATGGTCTTCGATCCTAGAAGGTCATTTCGACGTTGGGGTATATGTAAACCGGGATGTTTGACCCACTTTATCGCCGAAGCCACACATACGGGCACGCAGGGGGTGTTGGACAACCTCAAGCGAATAGTGCCTTGGCCAATCACAGCATCAGATTGACCAGCTGTTGCTGCACGGGAGAAACTGGGGACATACCTTTGACCTTGCCATAAACCCCACTCTTCTGGCACATCTTGGGCAGCCTGACGAAGGGATACAACACTTGTATCGAGCTGTCGAGGATTTGTCTGTTGGATCATTACTGGAGAATGGAGAGTACTGGGTTGGGAAAATAAAATTGAAAAAGAAAAACGCTATAGTCAAGCGGTATCGCCTTCAGATGAATGAGTGATGGTGGGAGCCAGGACTGGGAAGGTCGAAGGAATCCGAGTACTTGTTGCTACACGTAGCTCTGAGAAAGAAGTTCTCACGAGCAAGCCAGGATATTCCAAGATAGAATGCCAACGTCTGGATGGCTAGAGCGGTGGGATGTGTAGTCCAGTAAGAGGAGACCCGAGAGAGTGGAACACACCCACACACCACAAGATGGCACCTCGAGTTGGCGACAAATTTCTACTCACTCGTCAATTTGGCCCTTTGATTGCACCAGGTCCGGATACGGATCCTTGTTGCTTAGATGCCTGGGCTAAGAGTAAGAGGAATAAACACGCTCTAAAACCATGGTTTTATAAATTAGCACAGCCACAATTTAAACTCTGGTCCTTTCTTTCTTGGTTGATGTATGACTACTAGCTGCACCCGGGCCCTGAAAAGACAGCGAATATAATAATCTAATTCAAGTTCAAATCTGTGTATTCCGTCCGAAACCAATCAACAGCAATGCGTTAGATCGATAATATCGTATCATCAGTAAATAAAGGGTAACACCATGAATTCTTGAATCACTTTTAAGACTAATGGATTCTTCCCACTCTTCGAGCTCTCTGGAGTTTACTGCTTTATCATTTGTCTTACTGGTTTGAGGGTGAGGATCAGTTACATTATCTGATAAGATGTCGGGACCGATCATGATCTGAGTTACTCCGTCCCAGGCCTCCTGGAAGACATAATGACGGACCAAGTAGCGGCTAGAAAGATCCTCAGTGAACTCGCCAAGCGTGAAGACCTCAAGAATAAAGTCTGCTGTGATTGCGCCAACCTGAATCCTCAGTGGGCTTCCGTTAGGTAAGTACCTATCTGTGTGCGAAGCCGCTGGCACTCAGGTCTCATAGTTTTGCTATATTCCTCTGTCTACAATGCGCAGGAACGCATCGTGGATTTGGCGTGCATATAAGGTGTGTAGATCTTGAACATTGACTCTCGCTGCCCGTGCATTTCTCACATGCATATCGAATTAGCTTTGTGAGATCCGTGTCAATGGATACATGGCAAGATGAACAAATTCGAAGAATGCAGGTAGAAAACATGAGGTGCCATCCATATCCTCTCTGACCCTTACACGATCACAGCTCGGCGGCAACGCCTCCTTCCAGGAATTCCTCGAGTCTTACACCCCTGCCGTGCAAGGTGGTTATAGCAAGGACCTTGGTTCTTACGATAAATACCACTGCTGGGCAGCCACACAATACCGCGAGAAAGTATGATATCTTTCACTTTACACTGTGCATTACCCTCATCTATTTGACCAAGCTGGATGCGGAACTCGCCGGCAAAGAGTGGGCCCCATCATCGCCGCCCTCTGGGTATGGCCAAAACAACCAATCCTCATCGCCGTCTACGCGCCCATCATCTGCACAAGGCCTTCGAAAATCCCGCACGAATACTCGTCAGACTACAGGAAGTACCTTACGCAGTGGTTCACCATCCCCATTCCGAAAGTCGCCCCGTGGCACTCCAGATCTTGATCAAAAGACCGCTAACGAGAACTACTTTGCAAGTCTGGGTAAAGCCAATGGAAACAGACCACTTGATCTTCCGCCTAGTCAAGGTGGTCGTTACACTGGCTTTGGTAATACACCAACCTCGCCCGTCCCAAATCATCCTTCCTATGCGTTATCCTCTTCGGCTGCACCCACATTAACCGAGCTCCAGCAGAATCCTCTGAGTGCTATAAGCAAAGGATGGTCACTATTCTCTGCAGCTGTTGTTGGAGCTGGAAAAGCCGTAAATGAGAATGTGATTCAACCTGGAGTAGAAAAGGTCACAGATCCAGCTTTTACTGCAAGCGTCAAAGGATACATGAACGAGGCCCACAAAAGGGCAGCTAATGCTGGAGATTCTGCGAATCAGTGGTCAAAGCAACAATTCGGTGTTGACGTTGCTAGCAGCGTTGGTGGTGTGGTTGGAGCAGTGAAAGACAAGGTGACAGGTGGACCTCAACGTGCCGGGTATGGTGCACTTACCTCCAACGGCTATGACGAAACATCTGTTCTCTACCACGATGCTGACGACGACTTTGATTTTGAACATGGTCGTCGTCAGTCTGGTATCTCTCCCATCCAACCCTCTTCAAGTCAGCCTGCTATAATTCCGTCGATTCCACCTAAGACGACGTCAGCGGCACAGAAAAACGATTGGGATGACGACTGGAAGGATTTTTAGAGTAACTAGACGTACTCATATATATATAGGGCTGGGTTGTTTAGAACGGAAGTTCCGGCCGCAATTGTGATCGGAGCTTCCCCGCAAGTTAACTCAAAACGCGTTGATGTAACTCATAATTCTTATCCAACTCCGTGCCTGGTTCAGAACTTAACGCTTGGTGGCATCTATCTGGTCTGATTCCATGCGCATGATACTACACAGGTGTTTATGTCGGGCAATCACTCGCCCATGGCGGTCGTACCATGCCACAGTTTTACCTTCCTTAATATCTACCTCTTCTCCAGAGTTCATGGCCAAGGCTAACGCTATGGACGAGCTAGTAGCTGATGTTGAGGCAAAGATGGCTAAGGCCCGTGCAGGCGGTAGCCCCAAAGCGGCAGAACGAATGCGAAACAAAGGAAAGAAGTTGCCCCGCGAAAGGTACGTGGTTTCTACTATGTTGCACAGTCACTGAGGTCTATCCAAGACTCGGACTCCTTTTAGATCCTCATACTCCATTTTTAGAGCTTTCAGCATTGGCTGCTCACGAGGTTTATACAGAAGACATACCGGGTGCTGGTCTCATCACTGGCATAGGTCGAATAGCAGGCAGGGAATGTGTTGTTGTTGTTAATGATGCTACTGTGAAGGGCGGATCATACTATCCTCTTACAGTCGGCTGCTATCTTCTTGCAGGTCATGAACTACACACTAATTATTCGACATTTCAGGTCAAAAAGCATCTTCGCGCTCAGGAAGTAGCACGCGAGCACGGTCTTCCTTGTGTCTATATAGGTACGTATTCTCGCTCACTTTGGAAATTACTATCTGGACCATATAATTGTGTCTATTAGTGGAGTCTGGAGGCGCAGCGTTACCTCACCAGGCGAATGTATTTCCTGACAAAGAGCATTTCGGCCGTATATTCTACAATATGGTGTGCTCGGCTCTCTCTACACTCGTTCGAATGCCAACTTGTTCTGCATAAGGCTCAAATGTCAGCGTTAGGCATTCCACAAATTGCCGTAGTGCATGGTATTTCTGTAGCAGGTTCGCTTGACTTCTGCCAATCTTCATTCCTGACATGGTCTTGTCAAGGTGGAGCTTATGTCCCCGCCATGGCGGACGAGAACATCATCGTTCAAAATCAGGGTCGTATCTTTCTAGCTGGCCCTCCACTTGTCAAAGCCGCTACAGGTGAAGAGGTCGACGAGGAAACTTTGGGAGGCGGCTTAATGCACTCAAGTGAAAGTGGTGTAACAGACCATCTTGCGAGAGACGACGAGCATGCTCTTGCAATCGCGAGGGACATTGTTGGAGACCTTGGGGCGGCAGGCGGCCGTGAGGTACCAGTACGTTGACGTCGTATCACGAAACGTGCAGGAGCGTTCATAAGAATTATAGCCCCCGAATAAGCCCGAAGACCCTCTGTATCCTGCTTCCGACCTTCATGGTATTGTCGGAACAGATGTCCGACAGCCTTTTGACATGCGGGATGTGATTGTCCGCATTGTAGATGGTAGCAAGTTTAGGGAGTTCAAGAAGGAATATGGAGCCACCATAATCACTGTACGTCGCCCTTCGAAAGCTCTTTTTTCGATTTTGTGTTTATTCTCATCCTTTAGGGTTTCGCGCATATTCATGGGTACCCTGTTGGCATTATTGCTAATAACGGAATCCTTTTCTCTCCTTCCGCACTGAAAGCTACGCATTTTATCGAACTCTGCTCCCAAAGAAAGATCCCCCTACTTTTCCTTGTTAACGTTACAGGTAAGCTTTATCATTTGATTTGTCATGTGCTTTTGTCAGCTGATGTCCACTTTAGGTTATATGGTGGGTTCTAAAGCTGAGAAGGGAGGTATCGCCAAAGATGGTAAATCATGTTTCCTTGTCTTGGAGAACCTCCTCCATGGATAATTGGTTTACCAGGTGCGAAGATGGTCCGCGCTGTCGCGTGTGCAGATGTTCCCAAACTTACAGTGATTGTGGGGGGAAGTTTCGGAGCAGGCAATTACGGTAAGCTTGTCAACATCAAATCTGTGGTTTCCACTGACTCATGGTACTTGTAGGAATGGCTGGTCGAGCTGTGATTTTACACTTTTGCTCTCCTTTAAGTTTTGTTGACCTGAAACCAATTAGTACTCCCCTAGATTCCTCTGGATGTGGCCAGTATGTTTCTTCATATTTTAATTCCATACTCGCGTTGATATCATGTGACAGAATGCGAAAGTATCAGTCATGGGATCTGCTCAGCTTTCGCAAGTCATGACTTCGGTCTCGAAGTGGGTGTTTATACACTGCAGTTTTGCCACGACTCTCAAACGTAGTCTATTCAGGGACCCTGCGCAGCACTCTTCCCTGAAGGCCGAAATTGAGAATCAGTCGACTGCATTGTATTCCACTGCACGACTATGGGACGATGGCATTATTAAGCCTACAGATACCAGAGATGCAGTTGGACTAGCCCTTGCCCTGGCTGCACGTGAACGTCCGTTGACCTCAGGCGTTGTCCTGAGGCCGACAACTTGGGACGGGGACAATAAAGGCTATGGAGCTTTTAGAATGTGACAACCTGGTACGTATATGTGGGATGAAATCTGCGTACATACTATGCGGGCAGGATCATTGGCCCTTTTTAGTTCACCAAGTTCATCAGGAATCCGATTAACATGTATGTAACCAACTGCTGACTGTATACCGAGTATCCAGCATCAGGGAAGTTCACAGTAGCAGACTGAGCGTGGATTTAGAAGTGGATATCAGGTTGCATTCAAGCTAAGGCCATCTTCCAACTTTGATCAGGACATCCGAAACCAGACCTCGGGCAGCCTCAGTGTACTAGTAAGGGTATGCTTGGGGTATGCACTTCTGATGTATAAACCAAGTTTCCCTCAACAGAACTCGTGGCCCTTTTCTGCTCTTCCGACCTTCTTCAATTCGCCGTAAAGCTTATACCCCCATGCGTGCAACCATGTTTTTGTGGGTCCGATTGTTTTGCCGAATCATGCCGATTGCATGCCCCCGCAGCTGAAATTATTCCAAGATCAAGTATGCTATGAATTCCATGTCAGATTTACTGCTATGTGTCCTAAATCCATGCTTAAATCTACCTGCCAATCTACCTCAAATATGCTTCTGTCAACTACCCTCGGGCCATCCTCAAGTCCTATATAATGCACTTCCTTGTGTCTCGATGTATTTCCACGACACGATTTGTTGGTTCCTCTCATCCCGAATTTCTCTGAATTCTTCCCCAAGCCGCACTATGCATTCTTGCATTTTCGGAAGTACCTTGATATCTTGCACAAGCAATTAACTCTTAGTGCATCCCATATTTCTCTTTACATTAAGCGTTGCCAAAGATAATCGTTGTGCTTACGAAAAATCATAATATATTGTCTCTCGTGGTTCAAATCCTTCCATTTCCCAAGTACCAAGAACCTCCTGGAAGTCCCCCGGCATCAGATCGTTGATCAGACGGAGTGAATCTTTGTGTGTTCGCCGAGGATACAACGTGAAGTGAATTTGGCAAATTGTGGTTCTAACAAGTTATGATAAACAGCTGCCAGCAAAATAGGGAAAATGTGCCTCACTGGTGTCGTTTGCCATACCGAGGAATGGCGAGGCAGTGGGTTAGTGGGAAAACGCTAATTTCTCTGCGTTAGTGGCAAGTCAGGATTCTTCGAATAAAACTATACGTACCGTCTTCAAGGAAGGACCGGGTGAATTATGAAGTCCATTGGGCGCTTGGAAGAAAGAAGGGACGACAGTACGAGTCTGGCCGTGTAGATCAACTGGTATGGCCAAAGTAGACGTCCACGGTGTCCGATGTTGGGATTGTTCAGCTTTGCTTGTGGCTGGTTGCAAGGGTGGCTGACCGCGCGAGTCGACCTGCATGGCCGGAGATGTTTTTCGAACCCAACATTTTCCATGTCCTGTTTCCATGGCTGATTCTGGGTGAATAATACCAGTAGACGTCGCGTAAATTGGCGCTTGTGCTTCGACGTTATGATGGCAATCTTTCTCATGCTAAAGTCGATAATGTTGAGTATCTTAAAATCAAGTCATAGTCGAGTACTCACACTGTCGACCTCGTCTTGGCTTGTGAAGTGGATCTTACACCCATTGCAGGTCGGGTGTACGCCAGCCTTGTGCTAATGAGCAGAGTAAGTGGCGCAATTCCGATTGGAGAACGCCTGTCTGATTTTTTCCACTCACCAATAAAAGCTCGGCGGCGTCTTTGAAGCCTTTCTGACAGATATCACATAGAGAATGTGGGGGAGATCGTTCTGCATAATGATACTGAAGGCAATCTTCGTAGATCACCTCCCCATTACACGCATTACACTTCACTTGCGGATGTTCCCTGGCTTCATGCTGTATGCGCCACATAGCAGGACAACGGAAATCATTTTTATTATCAACTTGCCCAATGAATAAAGTTAGCACTTGCCGCGTCCCTCTCTGCAATGTTGCGAAATCCGAGTCCGCACTTCGGGCAGTTCGGATGCCGCTCGGGTGGAGAGCCACGATAATGGTCATTAAGGGCGCTCAAAGAATTGAAATCGCGCTGACAATCCTCGCAGGGAAACGTAGGCGGATGTCTTGCGGCCATGTGCTAAGTCGACATAGTCATCAGGAAACAAATGATAAGCACATATCACTAGTACTCACTTCATTTTTGGAGGTTTCGTTGATAAACCTTCGTTTACAAAGGTTGCAAACAGGGTGAAGAAGAGAGCTACTCCTAAGGTGTTGCTGTAGGGCCTCCTTGTTAGGGAAATAACGTCCAGCACACTCTGTGGCGAAGCATCGGGGCATGGCGGCTCGTAGAATGCGTGGGTGCTACGCGAGGATTGCAGTTTTTATGTGGATGAATATAATTCTCAAGCTAGAATACTATAGACGGCCACCGATTGCTAGAACTGCATTCCCTCATCCTACTTACCTCGAATAAGGTATTACAGTGGATCCAAGTCATTGCAAGTCATATAAGCGTATAATGATCTCGAGAAGATCAAGAACGTGTTGATACCCAGTACGTTGGCTCAATCGCCTTCACTTTCTAGGCTTCGAATCTCGAATTGGGCATCTATATCAAATTCAGGCGACAAGAAAAACGGTCAAACCAAAATTGCTAAGTCGCCTGGCTTAATATGTTTCATAACAGGCTAGTACGCTCCTCGATCAGAAAAACATATCGTGACTGAAATCAGGTCGAGCTTTCGTATTGAGTTAGTTCAAGCAACAACAATTGCAACGCGCATCCTAAGCAAACACGACTGTAAAAGGGTTGCTTAGGATCGTCGCGCTTGAACATGCTTCTGGGCGGGCTTAGTGGGAATGCATATTGTGAAAATCACAGCCTGATATGACTTGGATTTTGACAACAAAGTCCCGAGCTGGTACGTGCCAGCTGACCGATCTCGATGGGTAGACAAACCGTCAAGCTTCAAGACTCAAGGAATTGCCGATCAAAGGTTATATGATAAACAGCCGTAATATAGGTTCCAAAATTTAGAGTATCCGTCTGATTTATAGAGGCAGAGGATGACCTCTCGAAGTTGAGTCGAGTTGAGTCTTATCATCCGGAGAAAATGCTACATAACCGATAAAGTATTTGGGAAATTGTCGCGGCTTCTTTTTGGGATCATATATACTGTCGATGGACCAAATATAAAACATTATTTCGGATGACTCCGGATTTTAACAAGTTTGATGCAAATCCCTTGAAAATCTCAGATGGAAATCTTTGATACTTCCATGCCACAATCTTCCCAATGGGAGGTCGTTCTGAAAATGGAAGTCATGGGCTTATGACCCTGCAAAACTTGACTGTTTCAGTTTCATGTGCCAAGTCATAACCAAGCCAAACACATAAACAGCACAAAAATCTTGTAAGGAAAGCACCTTCATACAATACTAAATTATGGGTACTAGACAACAAATATCACCACTTACAATCAGTATAGAGTACCAGGATTACTTTATTTCTGCCTCTTAGCCCTGTATAATGGTCTGCCATCAATATAAATAGAATTTATTGATTTATTCATTGTGCTGAGTACATTTTGTAGTGCCTTGATCAAATTCCTTAAATATCTCCAAATAGCATTCATTGGTGATTTATTTGGAATATTCACATTCCTGCTTTGACAACTTACTATACTTACTATACTGTCAGTTTTAGGCACAAGATTGCTATCAATCAGCATGGATAATAATGACCAAATTTAGCCTACTTTTGGAACTAGGTTATTTTACAATATACTAGATAAGAAGGCAATGAAAAAATGTTAAAAAAAGGAGTGTGTTTATGCAGAAATTTTGTTGGTCATAGTGTTTTATAAGTTTTATTTAAAAAAGCTATTATTACTATAGCTACTAGCAATACATTGATAGTGAATAGATTTGTTATTATTGAAGAGTAAAAATAGGATGAGTTAATTTGTTTTTTATATAGTTATATATAGTTAAAAAATTAATATAAGAGAAGTGTATAATGTAAGCTATATTTACAACATTTATATAAGTTACATATATAGTATCTTACAACTAAATAGATATCTGTTCAGTTGTTTTGCCTTTTGGTTGATTGTTTTATTAAACATACAAAGTATGATATAACTAAAAATTCAATTTCAATCTATAACAAACTATAACTATATTGTACTGTATTATATTAGCTATATTTACTGTAAAGTTTAAAACAGATTCAATTGTAAAGGATTAAGCTTTTGAAGTAGCAGTTAACTATTGACTATAAAAGAATGAACAATTTGTTATAGAGTAGTAATACTGATTAGATATCTATTTAAAACTATACAATATGCTATAAATAAAACTTTTATAACTTAAAAGTATATGATTCCTTAAACTTATAATTCTTTCTGTTTAAAAAAAACTTTACAATAGTATATATAAGAGATTCTTTGAATATATTATATGAATATATTTATATAATTAATAATTAATATACTTTTCCATTATATCTATTTTTAACTTATCTGTTGAAATGTAGCTTTAATAAATATACTTATTTTTTTTGATATTTTGTTTTTAGTATGAAAATATTTAACTTGTTATAAATAATATATATGTTCTAGTTTGTAAATCTCAATTTATTTAATGTATTATTTATTGATATAGAGATTTATTTAGTATAAAAACTACTTTTATTAGTTTTTTCTTAGTTGTCATATATGGTTTTTCTATTTATAGCTTTGATTCTAAATAAAACTTAATTTTTAACCTTTATAGAAGTATTCTTATTATATTTTTTAATTT
Organism: Termitomyces sp. DKA19; assembly: GCA_018851325.1. NCBI lineage: Eukaryota > Fungi > Basidiomycota > Agaricomycetes > Agaricales > Lyophyllaceae > Termitomyces > Termitomyces sp. DKA19. The sequence goes on along the minus strand of JABCKS010024871.1, from coordinate 11,704 downwards.
TTACTTTATACATAAATTTTAATATATTATTATCTATTCAAACTTAATTCTATTTTATTATATATAGCAAAGTGAGTTTGAAGTTGGCTTGATTTTCATTTTATATTTTTATTCTTTTTAAAATTACAATTACTTTAAAAAATATTTTAGCCAATTATATATATATATATATATCATCTGGTACTTCTACATTTTTTTATTACTTAAAAAACTAGTTACATGAAAATGTTGTATATTAGTTTTCTACAATACATTATAAGTAGCTAATTATAAACACTTAACTAAGTATTCTAGTTCAACTTTTTTCTTCAAAAGTGCTAATTACATTTCATAGCTACTTTATTACAATTTGATTTCAATCAAATTTATATTATCTTCATTATGTTTGATTCTTGATTATTTACTATCAATATGTCATCTCTATTTTATATTGATTTTTTGTTTCTGTCATATTTTTTTTTTATTCAACTATTGTAAATAAAGATTATTTAATTTTCTCCATGTCTAGATTTTTTTAGCCATTTTTAGTAATAGTCTAGGTAATAAAACATTATTAAATAATGTTTTACTTTTGTTTAAAAAATGTAAATTTATCATATTATTAGATATTTCTATATATATTATAATAAAATTTATAGTGTATTTAAATTTATTTTTATAATTCTAAATGTATATCAATTAATTTATGAAATCAAAGAAATTAACTTAGCTTATGATGCAACATTAACAATATTAAGGATATTAGCCAGCTATTGATACTAGTGTTTATCTACCTCCTACATATTAAGTATATGTTTTATTTTTTACACATATATACTTTGTATTAATACTCATAATATTATGATATGTAGTTTTATACATAGGCTTAGTAAGCATAGAAGACAAGGTGGTATAGGCTAAAAGTTTAACAATAGTCTTAAAAAAAAGCAAAGGATTTGAGAGGGAGTTGAAAAAGCATAGATAACAGCTTTGTTTTATCAAAACTGGTTTTAGCAATGAGATTGTGAATTTCAGGTTCAAAACCAAAAAGTTTTTCTCTTGCAAGATAACTTTTCAAGTTATATCATACTTTCAAAACATTTGTTTTAAGGATTTTGAACCAAATTTCACAGCACACACTCAGCCAATGGATTAAGATATTATTAAATGCTTTAAAGCATATCATTGTGTTTATATTGAATATGCCATCAATTGCTATGATTCTGAGGTCACATCATCTGAGATCTATGATATCAATCAACTGGAAGCTATGTGATTGGCTAAAACTGCATGGAATAAAGTGGGTACAACCACCATTAGACACTGTTGGTCCAAAGCTGGCATCTTTCCAGACATTGATTAACCTGCTGCACAACCCACAATACTAGTCACAGCTTTTCTGAGCATGGACAGCACTGACCAACTTGATCCAATGCAAAAGCAAAGAAGGTGATTGAAAAAGCTCTTGATCAGCTACAGTCAACTATTGTCCTTCAACCTCAAAACAGAATGATCATCAAGGCTCTACTCAACCCAGTAGATGAGGTCCTCCACATTGAACAGGCAATGGATGAGGATATATGTAAAGCTGTTTTTAATGCAGGAAAAGCACAAGGGGATGCAGAAACTGTGGGTGGAGTTGATGACATCAATGATAATGCACCAGTTCAGGTATGCCCTGCAAGGTGTGAGGTTCTCCAAGCTGTTCCACTAATTAAAAACTACACCAACGGTATAAATGATGTAAATGCCTTTGATTTAGACTGTCTTTTGGTCTCTTTCAACAGGCAGATTTGTCTCCAGGAGTCTCAAGCCATGGTTCCTTCAAAGATAACCGATTTTTTTACTCATAAGTAGTTAGTTTGTTTACTCATACTTTACATCTAGAATAGCTAGAATATCAAAAATATATGATTTTCTGTTGTTTCAAATCTTTTTCTATTATATCTCCCTCATAGACCATACTCTCTCGCAACCCACAGCTCCAGGTGTCCACCGAGGGGGTATGGACTAAGACAGAGGCGATTGTATGCAATCGAGAGACAGACGCGATTTTATTTCGCGATGGTACTTATAGGGCAGTAGTCGTACTGTAGAGTAAGTTCTTTTTTGAATGCACACCTCATTCATAGCGTCTGCTTACACATAGATTTCATATACTAGAATATACACTTTTCTATACTCTTAAGTGTACAGCGAAGTCGGACACATAGCGTCTGCTTACACATAGATTTCATATACTAGAATATACACTTTCCTATACTCTTAAGTGTACATAATTCTCCTCCCTAAATTAAGATGTCAGCTCTTTTGCTTTCTATTTTGATAATCTTGTATGTATCCCGTTGAGAATTAGAAAAGATACATATTTCGATCTTTTATTTGCAAATGGGTGTCTACTTAGCCTGAATAACTGTTGGACAATGATTAATGATTGTCCATCCTCAAAATGCCTGCCCAATGAATGAAATCTGAAATGATGTATTACTCCATATTGCTGCTACCCTCTCGATACTTCATCTGTATAATTCAGAAAGGCAAAAAGGCTCAATACATATCCTCCATTAACATCTCTCTCTGCGAGTGCTACAAGAACCTTGATGAATATTGTCAAGAATTAAATCAAGAATTATTCATCACCTGTTGCAAACGAACTCAGGCAAGGCATAAGTGGCGGATTAGGCGTCATGTTTCACATCTGCGTCATCGACAAACAAAGTTATTCGTGGTTTTTGTGTCACAGCTAGCACAGACTCGTGGAGATAGGCCTTGCTCTCTAAGTCTGTACTATCTGGCATTGACAATGCTGTTAAGGTTATGGCACAGACTAGTATAGAAAAGCTCGATGTTCCGACACGCGTGAAGCTTCGCTCCTCACTAATTCTGACATCTCTTTCTCAAATTGTTTCCGAACTCGTCCAGAACTCCATAGACGCAAGTGCTACCATCATCGACGTAGGTGTCAATTGCGGAGAATGGCTTTGCTGGGTCAAAGATAATGGGAGCGGAATAACGAAAGAAGGTCTATCTCTTCTTGCCAGTGGATCCGAAGAGTGTCGCTATGGTATGTGTCTGTCTGAGAAGTTGAAAACGTTGCCTCTATAGACCTTTACCAGGAAGTTCGAAACCATACCAACCAGATGGATTGAATATTGCATCGACTTTTGGGTTTCGTGGAGAAGGTATCTGTCTTACGCTCTTATATGCTCCAGTCATAGTATAACCAATAGACTAGCCCTGGCATCTGCTGCTGACCTAGGGTGCCTCGAAATCTCTTCGCGCACGGCTCATTCGCAGGATACCTGGTCAATCATTACTAAGGTCGTTGAATCAATGTTTGATTGTTTAAATTCGATTAACTGTTTGTAGGGTGGGAAGTGTCTGTATTCGGGTCTTGCTGTCCGTTGGCGAAGAGAAAACTCTGGCACAGTAGTATGCATACGGGATGCTTTCTACAACGTCCGTGGGTCTCCTGGAATGAGGATTTCAACGTGTTTAATCCAGTTTATGAATAGCTTCCCGTTCGTCGGCTTTCACATTCACCTCCTGCCCGTACCTTCGACCAGATCCGTCAAGAACTTGAGAAATATTCGATTATCTTTCCTCAGATCATTTTCAACTTCGAAAATATTCACGATGAACCTGGTTCCTCTAAAGGTCGTGTCTTGAGGATACCAAAGGTCGGATAATGATAAATGTTCTCCACATATATCCAGATTCTGACCTTTTGTAGACATCATCCAGTCTAGATGCTTTTCGCAATTTATACGGACGTGCCCTGGCTGAGGTACACATGAGGAACTACGTGATATGAAACCACGACTGAAAAAACGAATAGCATGTTGATACAATTGACGTCCAATCAAACAATTTGAGGTTGGAGGGCTTTGTTAGTCTTGACGGCGCCTATTCCAAAGTTCGTGTCTCCGCGTGTCTAGCATTGTATGTATACCGATTCATTGATCTATACAGGGATATCAATTTCTATGTATTCTCAGATCTTTTTTCTTCACGGTGACATGCTGATTTCTTTGAAATACACCAGATGTCAATCGACATCCGGTAGCTCGTTGTGATTTGCATCAGGCCATAGATTTTGCCTTCAGCGCAAGTACATTTGGTAAAAATGTAAGGGGTACTGGTGATTCAATTATCATCTCCTTCACTTCAACACTAGGCACTCGACGAAGTTGGTGAAATTGTTCTTCCACGCCCTAGTCAGTTCTTTTGGTAGAAGGGCACAAGATACATAGCTGATTAACATGTAGACACTCGCCGCCCGCCTAGGAGGTCGGAGAAGCAGCCAGTATATGTGCTCAATATAACCGTACCCTCGGAGCAATTGGATAACTGTATGGAGCCTACGAAAGCCCATATCCAGTTTCAGGTGAGTGGCTATCTCTTACTAACATTAGCTCCCGGGGTTGACTGTATACGCTGCAGCAAAAAAACACTGTTCTGGCTCTTCTCTCCACTGCTATCAAGACCTTCCTCACCAAACATGGTTTTCTTGTATCGGGCCAACCGAGCTCCCGACCTGGGAGTAGCAAAGGTCCCCCTGCGCCAAGTAAACGAAGGAAGACAAGTCAGAATAATGATAGATCTCCATCGATGGCCCGAGGAAGAGGCATCACAATCCAATCCCCAGTACACTTGTGTACTTTCGACGTAAGTTGGGGCTTTCTTAATGAACTTGTCGCTCACTTTTCCTTTAAAGAACTCTGACGATGAAGTCCAGCAGATCACTTGGACAGACCCTCGGACCGCGGAAACATTCATCGTTGATACAAGAACTGGGAACTCTTATCCACAAGCAGAGCCACTACCTGGAGAGGTCGACTTGGCAGGCACCTCGAAAGACAGGTACCTCCGAAGAACAATACCCTGCTGTGCAGGTATCACCACAGGGACACGGGATAGAACGGATTATTTGGGACCGCCAGAATGGCTCCAAAAGGCGTTGCAGGCAAGCCTTTAACGTGGTCAGGATCTCCACACATAATCAAACATAAAAGCAGGCCAACCAGTCCTATGGACTGGGAGAGAATTTGATCCCAAAAATATCTTCCAAGCTCCTGGAAGAGACATCAGAAGTCATTGCGGTACATCAGTACCATGAATTTCGTTCTGATCTAGTCGGTCCAGCCTCAGAAAAACGTCAATACCGTTTTAGAAAAGAAGACCTCCGCCGAGCCATTGTAATCAATCAAGTAGACACGAAATTTATCGCCTGTCTCATAGAAGGTCACACCGATGAAGATAATGAAAGTTCGCCGGCCACTCCGTCACCTCATGCGAGGGGGAAAGTGCTCATTCTGATTGATCAGCATGCTGCTGATGAACGTATTCGAGTTGAACGGTTTCTAAACGCCCTCTGTTCTGGATTTTTGCGAGGGAGAAACGGGAAAAACTCAGATCTCGGCGTACAAGTTAAGGAACTCTCGCCTCCGTTGCCTGTCCTTCTCACTCTGCGTGAGGCTCAGCGGCTGAGTGAGTCTTCGGAGGTCCAAAAAGCCTTCTGTTCCTGGGGTTTTCGATTTGATCTGCGGAAAACGCCTCATGTCAACGAAGTTTCATCAGATGACGACGGTTCTAATTCGGGATACACGCAAGTTTTAGTAACAAGCATTCCAGAGGTGGTCGGGGACAAAGTAACGTCTGATTCTGAATACAAGACACTTCATGGACTGCTAACGTTGCTTAGCTGTTACTGGGGAACGAACTTCGTGACCTCGTTAAAGGTTTCTTGGGCCAACTTGAAACAGAGGGCTTTCCTAGCATAGCCTCCTCCGTCAACGAAGACGAAGATGAATATCCCTGGTTGAAAGCTTTACGCTGGTGCCCGCGAGAGTTACTTGACCTGATCAATTCCAAAGCATGCCGAGGTGAGTATACATTAGCTTTGTTCCGCTTTTGCTGCGTCGGATACCGAGTCCATTCAAGGCGCGATCATGTTCAATGATTCACTCGGCATCTCGCAATGTGAAGATCTTATCCGTCGTTTGTCAGATACAGTTTTTCCCTTTCAGTGTGCCCATGGACGGTGATTAAGGGTTTTTTATTCCTGTGCTGACGCTGCTGACTTTTGCTCTACAGGCCATCTGTTGTACCCTTGACCAATCTCGGGATGTCCTTTGTAAAGAATAAAGAATCTTTGAGATGGTCCAAGCTGGATGGACAACCCTTTCATTCATGAATGCTCTAGCCGACTTGATGTGGAGATAACGGTTGTTGAGGGAGATAGACAGTTTCTTTTTGTGGGTCTCGAACTGTAACCGAGAATACCGAAAAGAGTCTGCCTTTGTATTTACTTTGTCGCGTGACGGATGACATCAGAGTGCCACAATCCGATTATAAAGTCCCCAACCTCCGCTCCTTCACATATCGATTTCCTGCACGATAAACTCAAGTCAATCCCTTCGCGATGTCTAATTCACTCACCAAAGTCATCTACAAGCCCGATCATACCTCTACGGACGAATACACTGTCATCGTCAATCCTGAAGAGGTCAGTCTCCTACGTGTATGCTCGGGAAGTCATATTCTCAAGTCGCCATCCACGATAGTATCAGAAATGGAAAGCAGGAGGTGAGCCCATCCGTCTTGATTGCTGTCCATTACATATTGAATGATCCCCATCACACAGACACGTAAATATTTGTTGTCCATTTCTCTAGAGTTGACTGTTGATTATTTGCTGCACCAGATCTATACCGCTTTCCCAGGTGGTAGATTGTGAGCTTCCTCCAATCGTTTAACATGATCAAGGCTGATTCCTTTTCAGCCTTTGAAATCTTCCATTCAAATCAAGGACACCAAGGACGCCTTGGCCAGCCCTCCAAACAACAACTTGAAAACGATTTCGGCACGAGTAAGGATGACGAGGTTGTGACCAAGATCTTGCAGAACGGCAAAGATCAGGCTAGTGATCGCATTGGTTCACCATACTCCGTTTCTTTGAACCCAACAAGAGGTCGCTGATTTGCCCGTGGAGAAGTTGGATTGCCAGCAGTAGATTTGAAACTTGATTGAACAGCATTCTGTACTTGTAATGACATTACATCTGTGTATCCTTGTTCAAACCTTTTTAAGTACGGCAGAAAGAAAGTGCGTGTATCATCATCAGTAGCAGGCCGTACTCAAAAGTTCCTCGATCCCAAGGCGGGCATGAGCCTCCGTGTGACTATCAGTACTAGTCTCAGACTTGTGTTAAGTAGGAGTCGATAAAAGTCGTCACGTCAGACTCAGATTCACTTCTTCAGACCTCCTATATATATATACCTTTCTATCTATAATAAAGCAAGCGTGAAACCATGGTCTCTACCCTACACTCCCTATCTCAGCAAGAAAAATGATGTTCAAACCTGCCACTCTCATTGCCCTCGCATTTGTTTCTCTCTCGCTGGCCAATTGCCCGGCTCCAGGTGTCCAGTGTTGCAAGCGTGTTCTGAATCAGAACGATAAATGTTCAGCAATATTTTTGGAGTTAGTTCATGCCGACCCTAGCACGGGCGGCCACGTAGCCTTGAGCTGCACACCATATGTGGATTCATGGTGAGTAATCAGCATCTTTTGAATTCATGTCCTCTTATCGATATAGCCCATACGAGGGGGGTATTGTTTGCTGCAATGATGTCTATTATAGTAGGTCCCCAGGGTCTCCATGCACAGTTGTGCTCACCTAATATTTCCTAGACGCCACCATCGCTGTCGGGTGTTTACGAGTTGCGTAATCTTTGTTGTTGTGACGTACCACAGGACTTATTAGCCAGCTGGCTTGTAATTATTGACATGATGTCTTGCGCTTTTTTACAGTAGAGAATAGTCAGGAGCTCCCTCAACTTAGCATGAGTCAATTGATTCTCAGGAGTTTGTTGACTTGCATATCGTCTTGTTTTGTACTGCGCAGCGGTCCTCAGAGATTTGAAAATAGCAAAAGAAGCCGCGTGAGTAACGCGGACGTTGGACTTTGAAGCACTACAAATAGGTAACAACATTTCTCTGTCGCGGATGAGCAAGCCCAAATTGCGCGGACCACAGACACAGCACACTGGCGTCTACAAAATCGACGCGATAAAGGCAGGTAGTCGTTTGTCGGGCTGCAGAGAAGCTGAATTTCTCACAGGATGCTGCCGAATCCCTGAGCATAAACATCTCGGACGTTGTTGCTTCAGCACTAGCGAGTGATGTCGAGTATCGGATACACCAGGTTATCGAGGTCAGTACCAAGTCGGAGTAAATCACTTTTCTACATAATGATGACCAGGAAGCAGCGCGTTTCATGCGACATGGCCGACGAACTACTCTGACTACATCTGATATCGAGCAGGCATTTCGCGTTCTCAACATTGAACCTCTGTATGGGCACACGTCTTCGAATCCCCCTGTGTTCCGAAAAGCTTTGCCTTTCCCACAAGTTGCGTCTGCCGGCCCGGTGTATTTTGTCGAGGACGAGGAGATCGATTTTGACCGCGTCTTGAGGGAAGAGAAGATCACGCTCCCTAAGGGTGTGAGCTGGACTGCCCACTGGCTTGCGGTGGAGGGTGTACAACCTCTCATCCCTGAAAATCCTCCGGCCATACCACGAGAAACTGAGCCTGATCCGACGAAGGTTGAGACACTGGCTAATGGCACTGGGCCGCTCGCACAAAATGCCGCTGCAAAGCGTCAGCAGCAGCAGCAGCAACAACAACAACAGCTCGTCAAACAGGTCCTATCGAGGGAGTTGCAATTATATTACAGTCGGCTTACGGAGTCGTTGCTTCCACCATCAAATGATCTTGCCAAACGTACTGCGGCACTTGCAAGTTTGAGGAATGACGCGGGTCTCCAGGCGCTTCTTCCTTATCTCATACGATGGGTCGGAGAGGGCGTTGTTAGCTCGCTGAAGGAGGGCGTACAAAGTGAGAGCGATGGCAAGATTTTGGAAGTTATGATGGACGTCATCAGCGCGCTGCTGGAAAACAACACGCTCTTTGTCGAACCCTATGTAAGTTTCTGTGTTGTGGCTACTGAGAAGTACTACTAAAATTATATCAGCTCCACCAAATACTTCCTCCTGTACTCTCTACATTGCTTCATTCTTCCCTTCCTTCTTCACATGCCACTCATCTTCGTACTACTGCAGCGCAGACGCTTTCTCGTGTGCTGACACAACATTCCACAACATATCCATCACTCTCCCCCCGAATCATGAAAACGCTTCTGCTGGCGCTAATCTCACCGGGCAAGAGCAAAGGTACGCGAGAAGGAGCTATCCGCGGGCTTGTGGGCGTAGGGAAAGAAGCCGTGCGGAAGGGGCTGGTCGAGGGTGGAGGCGCAAGAGTCGTTGAGAGTGAATGTAGGAATGCAGCTGATGCAGGGCCATTGATTAATTCTGTCATGGTTCGTGTTTCATTCTTCTTCTTGAGTCCCTTCATGACCAGATGACGCGGTTCAGGACGCACTGCGTGTACTCCAACCCACATCGGACATGGTGATCGCACTTGAGGCGTCCAATCCATTAGACGCTGAAGTGCTGGCCCAGTTGAAGGAACTGCTTGGCGAACTGTTCGCCCAGAGAGTCGCAGAGAATGCCGCGTGGGCTAGAACAATTCTGGGAATGTCTCGATCTGATGATTCTTTGTAAATTATGATCACTTGTAGATTCAATCCATATGCTCTTCTGTCTTTCCGTAACTCAATGCTCAATATGTATATGACTAGACTACTATGTGTCTAAGAGCACTGTTGTCGGCGGGCGCAGTTGTAGTCTCGCGCACATTACTGTCATGTGTCGCGATGTGAAATGGGTGGTCCGCTATGTGAAATGGGTGGTCCGCTATGTGAAATGGGTGGTCCGCTATGTGAAATGGGTGGTCCGCTATGTGAAATCGGCTTTTTACAACTCCATCTGCTCTCTTTCCAGCTCCCAGAGAAAAATCATTGACGGACGTGGTATGTATAAAGAAGACCCTACACTAAGATCATAGTTGAAGCTGTTAAGCTGTAGGAAATGCACAAGCAAGAAATTGTGAGGAAGTGTCATGACCGATGCGAGCTCGGTGAAATGAATCAGCAGAAAGAATGGAAAATCTGACTGTCCTGAGTTCTTTGTATGACTAATTCTCCGAGGCATAGAATGAAGTGGAAAGCTCAAGGAAGTGGATATCTTTCTGTCCGACACCCAGATCGCATGACAATTCAGGAGTTGGTTGTTGAAGCTCCGCCGATAGCTAAACCGGCGTCCTCAGAATACCTCCAAAATCACCACAACTGTTTTTCGACGGTCGCTCAGCAAACGGTTTGTTCAGTTGTTCACGAAAGGCTTGTATGGACACTGAAAAATACATACAACTTCGGCAACAAAGCGGAATTGTAATTTGGCTGTGACCCGGACGTGACAGCGATTTCACTTCTCGTTTTTTTTTTTTTTTTTTTTTTTTTTTTGGTATCTCTCGCTCGGTAATGGGCCGACCATCCCTCATATGTTACAAATCACGTACTAGGACTAGTTACAAATGAAGATGACAAAATGGCTAAAGATTTCACTTCCCGACACCATCCGTTGATCATAATCCCATCAAACAATCAGACCAACTAAACCCTAGCGGACGGACCACCTCTTCGTGGGCCTTTGATGCCTACCCGGTTGCTAACCAGTATGCAATGTTGCTTGAGGCCGTCGAAATGATGAAGATCATCAATTATTGGTCTCAACAGAGGTAGGTCCTGCAGTCTCGAAAGGGGTTGGGTGAGCTTTTCCTATACGGAAGACCGTGATGTCTGCCGGTCGAGAATCCAGAAAATCCACTACCATTTTCCCTCCAACCCAGCCTGCTCAATCAATGAGACAAGGTAGCTTCGCATATCGCGAAGGGCAGGTTCAAGGTTCGCTAGAAGATGATCGATTCGCGTCGAAGATTCGATATTGAGAGAATCTCCATGTCTGGAAGATTCGTCCCATAATGAATGAATGAATGAATGAACTCTGTTTATGCCGCCGGCAAGCCACACACGTTCATACCACGGGCTATAATTCAGAGGTCTCTACGAAATAGAATAAAATGATTGCAGCGCTGAAGTACATTGTGCCTTGGCTCGACAGTAATTACCCCGTATGATGAGCCTCAAAAATCAGTAGCGTATCCTCCTGGAACTCCTCGTCGTCTGAAACTTGGACGTCTCTCTCCTGAGGCGGCTTTCAAAATAAGATATGAGGACCGAAAGCGAAGAAAAGCAAGGACACGACACGCACCGACTAGCTCTCTCCCTCTCAATCTCCCTCCTCTCGACCTCCTCTGCACTAAGGACGTCGAACCCAGTGGCAAACTCGGCACTCTCGACCCAATCCCTCCAGACGCTCCTGAGCCTCTTTGGACCTCTGCCTTCCTTGCCTGCGCGGCTCCAGCCGAGCCCCAAGCCAGTCTTATCCTTGGGGACATTGCCGGCATGGTCAATGACGCCCCACTCGATGGCGTCCTTCTTGTGCTTGATGAGCTCTTCGTGGATGGCGTGGGCAATGAGCGGGGCGGCTTCGCCGCCGAGCCCGATGTCGCGGCAGAGGGAGTTGGAGAAGGCTTCGGGTGTGAGGGGGGAGAGGAGATCCCATTCGATGTGGTCGGTTAGGTGGTGGTTTGCGATTTGGACGTCGATCTGGGGGGGGGGGGGGGGGGGGGGGGGGGGGGGGGGGGGGGAGGGGGGGGGGGGGGGGAAGGAGAGGGGGGGTGCGCGGCGACGGGGGGGC
>JABCKS010024870.1:0-80375 GCA_018851325.1 Termitomyces sp. DKA19 | reverse complement strand
GAAAAGGGTGGAAAGCTGTGGGAAAGGGTGAAGAATCTCATCAACCATCATGGTGTTCTAAATTTAGCGCACTGCTTGGCGAACCAGCGATGAGCCAAATACCATCAATATTTTTTGAGGGTATCCTTTCACGCTCTAGTGAAGAATATTGGTTGCAACGAAATGTCAGCGCGTGGGTGCTTTATCTCTATCTTCTTGTGCTTTCATACATCTTTGATATAATAAGGTCTTTCCCTCGCCCAGCAGCTGGCCTTACTTGAGGATTCCGCCCCAGTCGGTGAGCTCGACCATCCCACCATCATTGAACTTCTTTTCATGGTCGACAGATTTTGACCCCGAGGATGTACACGTCCGCGACGTCGATAGAGGAGATGACACGAGCAATGATGCTGCCGCTCGGGAACACTATTTGGACGTTGGGTATGCCCTCAATTTGAAGTGCTAAAGGTGAAGGCTCTCAAACTTCTTCGCAGGCCGAGTTCGCTACGGAAACAACATGACAGTCTTTCTGACCCAAAGTATGATGGAGTCAAGATGACGAGGAAGCAGCTTGAGGATGATAGTGAGGATGATGTGGGTGGTGAATCCGGATCTGAAGCAAGCGAGCTGGAAGAGAATGACGTTCGGGATGGTCGATCATCACTTGTGGAGGATGACAGGGAAGAGGACAAATTGAATGAGGAAGAAGGAAATGAGGACGCAGACGAGGAAGAGGGAGAACAGGAGGAAGACGAGGAAGATGAAGACGAAGAGGTAGAAGATGAAGACGAAGAGGTGGAAGATGAAGACGAAGAGGTGGAAGATGAAGACGAAGAGGTGGAAGATGAAGACGAAGAGGTGGAAGATGAAGACGAAGAGGTCCCAATACCACAGGAAAAAAGTACATCGCAGAAACGATCTGCTGAGGAGCATGAACGCGCAGATGACATATCGTCAGAGCTCGTAAAAAAGAGAGAAGCGGACAGAAAGAAGGGAAAAGCAGTGTCACGGCAGATCGTGCGTCCATTTTTCTCCACTTCCCATCGAAGAAATGAACTCGTCATTTCTGGTACAGGCCTTGTGGGATTCTTTGCTGGATGCGCGAATACGTTTACAAAAAGCCGTCACGGCTGCGAACAGATTACCTCCCGTATGCCTTTCACGACTGTGTCTAATGTCTCTTCTCACATACGATTGTAGCCCCTCGATCTTAAAGAACATCTGGAAACGCCCGAATGCCAAGAAGCTTTGGACAAGTTGTTGAAGGAGGCCGCTGGTTTGTCAGAAGATTTATTTCAGCTACAGGAGGTGATATGAATTATTTGTCTCGATGCGAATATCGCCACTAACCGTCGCGCAGCGCCTTCTTACATCTAATGACTCAATTTCGCCTCCACCACGGAAGCGTCGTAGATTGGAGAGCGATAGTGATACACCGATTGACTATGTTCAATGGCTGAAGGATGCAACCCACGACGCATCTGCTTTTGAGCAGGCGTACGTATATTTTCCATTTCCGATGGTTCTGATTTTTAGTAACATTACTGGCAGGTATCACCCTCATCTCGTCCAGACGCTAGGGAAGTGGTCCGCTAAAATTCAAGCAGTTGCACCATCTGTCCTTCTGCCTTCAAATAGAGGCGCGTTCTCTTCAAGAAATTCGCAACATACCAAGACCGTCCTCCAGCTCATTGACGAGACTCTGTCGGATCACACCAAGCTTCTAGCAAGGACACAGATTCGACGCAGCAAAGGCGCTCGTATTGGCGTTCCGGAGGTCTTAGATGACGAGGGCCCTCAGGAAGATCCGAATGTCTTTGACGATACCGACTTTTACCAGCAAATGTTGAGAGATGTGATTGATTCTAAAGGAAATGGATCTGGTGGGGATGACTGGATGGCATTGCAGAAGCAGAAGAAGGCAAAGAAGAAGGTCGACACAAAGGCCAGCAAAGGTAGAAAGTTACGGTATGTTTTACATTACTCTACAGTACCTCCATGTTGAATGCGCACGCACAGCTACGAGACCCACGAGAAACTCCAAAACTTCATGGTGCCTGTGCCAGTAATTGGTGGTTGGCATGAGGAACAGATTGACGAGCTATTCGCTTCATTGCTGGGCAAGGGCTTCAAGGGATTGGATACAGGCGAAGACGCGGCGGATGAAGAAGGCAAGGAAATGGAGTTGAGTGAGGCACTCAAGGATGGATTTAGAGTGTTTGGATGATCGCCACCAATTCGGAATAGAACCAAACATGATGATGTCTTGTTTCGTATGCTGCTGCTAGTCGCTCAGAGTTGGGCCTTCGTGATCTCCACAACTGGTTGTAATTAGCGAGTCCGTCGTGTCCCACCGCGTTAGCTGTCCTTTCAAACGTCGTCTACGCTCGCCCCAGTCACCGTTTGAGACTTACACATGGATATCTTCGAGGACGAGAACCCCTTTGACCAGGATGCTGAACACATCCTGTCCGAGACGTCTTCTTCTACGTCCAAAGTCGACTTGTCTGCCCCCGCCTCACCCTCACCCTTTCCCTCGCGTCAACTCACACCAAGCTCACCTCTGAGTCGTCCATTTCCATCGCCAGGGTCTCACAAGCAACCACATACAACCGTTAAGAATGATTTCTGCTGCGCACGCGACAGGTATCTGCATTCCGGGGACGATATGGAGATCCTGGTGTGTCAAGATGCTTGTTTGCTCTGCTGAATTACTCTGAATGATTAATTGTCTATCAGATTACTGACGCTCAGAAAACTTCGGTGAACTCATCATCCCCGTATATCACTTATATCATCAAGACCGGGGTGGGTCAATCGTTCCAAAGCTCTGCCACTAGCATCAATATCCTTGACAGACCGTACAAGCCCATCATCGATATTCAGAGTTCGAGTCTTTACGAGTCCACTTTGCTAAATTATATCCCACCCTTATCATTCCCCCGATCCCAGACAAGCAGACGCTTGGAGATTATGCTGTAAAGCAGACCAAGGCGAAGGAGGATGCGGCCATGATCGCGAAGAGGAAACGCATGCTTCAAACCTTTCTGAACAGAATTGCAAGACATCCCATTCTATCTAATGAGCATGTCTTCCATCGATTTCTTGATGGAGAGGTCTCCTGGGTGTGTATTCCGCCTCAATATGACGGGCTTTCGGCTGAGTTTGTTTATAGACAGAAGTTCTCCACTCGCCACCCCTATCCCTTTTGCCGAAGAATATTCTGAAAGCTCCCTCCCATAACCCAGCGGACCAGAATGCTTCACCGGCTTATGCCGTTCTTCCCAATCCCTCTGCTGCGCACCCCCTTCGACATCCTGATCAACGGTTTGCTGATTCAGAAGCTTTCACGAACAAGTTTGCGAACCATGTCAGCGGCCCCATGGAGAAAGTCACACGTCGGGTGATCAAGCGGTGGTCCGGTATGTTGATACATTTCTCGTGCAGCTGTGACCGTGTCATCATAGCTTCCCACAGAATACGCACAGGACCATGCAGACCTTGGTGCAGCTCTCAATGGTTTCAGTTTGAATGAACGCGACGCCTTGGCAGCAGCTATTGAGAGGACGGGGCAAGCAGTGGATGCTACATACATGTCAACGTCTAAACTAGTGAGGCCGTTGTCTTTTTCTACCACGTTCCACTAAACAAATCTCGGTACCGCAATCTTTAGTTGCAGGAACTCGAACACAATTGGGCCGAGCCTCTTCACGAGTACTCCCAGTTCGCATCTATCATCAAAAAGTTGCTGGCATACCGTCATCAGAAACACGTTCAATATGAGATGACGCAGGACGGTTTGGAAAATAAGAGGGATCAGCTAGAGGATCTTGAGAAGAGTGAACGAGAAGCTCGGCGCTTGGACGAAGCTCTTGGTCGCGGTAGAGCCACCATCAATGATAGGACGAGCGCGCAAAGCCCAGTCGAGGGTGAAGAGGAGAATCATGAGGGCGTAGAGTCGCACACACACGAAGATGCAACATCACTGTCTTCGAGTCTTCCTCCACACCCTGGCTCTCATCCAACAAGACGTCGACCCAGGGCGCCTGGCATGGGTTTCCTCAATGCTCTAAGTTACACTCTGCACGGGATGATGGACGTGGATCCAGAGACTGCACGACGCAACAGTATCACGAAAACGCGTGAAAATATTTCGCAGGTGAAATTCTTTCTTTGTTACGTCGCACTGTTCAGTGACTAACATACGTATAGCTCGAAGATGCGCTACACCTCGCCACACAGGATCTCAAATACTCGAGCTCAACAATTCAGGCAGACCTGGATAGATTCCAACGTCAGAAAGTTGCGGACATGCGAGAGATGGCCATCAGTATGGCCCGAAGTCACCGTGACTGGTGCAAGAAGGTATGGACTCATTTTTCCTCCGCCTATGTTAAACTCAACGCCCATTAGAATCTCGAAGCATGGGAAGAGGCGAAGAAAGAGATCGCGAAGATACCCGATCACCCTAATCACCTTCAGGAGCCCACCGCCGAGGGTCCAGGGCCCTCTGGTCTTCGGTCAGATCCAACTACCATTAATGGACGATGAAGCTTTTGAAGGGAGCTCATGGAGATTTCTTTTTTGTTCTTATAATATATATCCTTATCCCTTGGGATCAATTTCTCATTGCTCTGTCGGTGTGACATCTCATCTTAAGTAACCCGTCGAGAATCCAGTGTTACTGAATATGTTCTTTCATTGTGAGATCATGCGGTATTGAAGTGAGCACTGACTACGAAAATTTGGTGTTATTAATCATTCCGCTATACAACCGGCTCTTGACGTCGATGCGGAAACTGCATATGCAAGTAGATGTCTTCGAACCATGGAGTGTTAATGTTATTGCCAAATCCTTGGGTTTAACTATATCATGATACGCCAGCTTTCAGTGATGCTCAGGCCGCTTCGCAGCTTCCGGATTTCATTTTGGGCGGGAGCACCCCTTTGTAACGACTTCATTGCTCTAGATCAAGCCCAATATATTTTGAACCTCTCCTTTACTCACACTATGTCAGACACATCGTCTCTTGCTTCGGATGATCCAGCTGTCCTGTCCTACTAATTTGGAGGTCATCATGTCGACAGCACGATGCAACCTCAAGGCCCCATCCGCTTCCTGAAGCTGGAAGACCATTTAGAAGTCGTCATACGCGCAAGTCCGGCTGCTATATTAAAGTATGGCACACATGTGGTAGATGAAATCCCTTATAACTGCGCTCTACAATAATTGGCTAGATATGGACGGTTTCCCCATCATGCACGGGGACTTTCACTCATAAAATATCTTTATTGTCGATGCTGTGACTAAAAACCTTCGCATTAGCCCCATATTGACTGGAATGATGCCAGAACTCTGCGCCAGTTTTTTCGCTCAACGACCCTTCTTCCATAATTGATCATCCTTTAGCAGATTCTGATGATCCATATATCCAGAGGATGACCAAAAGAAATACCCGGGATCGCGAAGTGCTCAGGCGCTTCTTGCGAGAAGAGGAGCTTAAGCGCCTGCTGAACAGTTCGCTGAAGCTGTCTTGGGTTTACGGGAGCTGGCAACAGGTCTACCTGTTCGAGCAACGCACCAAACTCTGTGGATCCGGCTGATTGATCGCGTCGTGGGCAACAAAGGCTCACGATGATTACATCTGTGGTCTAATCGAAAATGGAATCTTGAAGCCTGACAGGGGGAATATGGAGAAAGAGGAGCCGGATGGTGCAGAGACCGACTCAGAAGCTGAGATACAGCGGATACAGTGACAAAGATCCCACCAAGTTGCATGGCGTGAGCACTGTATCGTCGTTCTTCGTGGACTTGCCTTGGGCTTTGGTGTCCTTTACCAGATACTGCTCTCCAGGGAGGAGTTCTGCAATGTTCTTGATCAGGAAACTAGATGGTCTACATCACCTGTGCAAACTTGGTTGACTTCTTAAATAGGGAGGTCATGCGCCTTTTAGGATGACTAATATCCCTCTTCCTCCCAAGGTCACAGACGACAGATTTTGCAGTGGGAGCTGTGACACTCTTGGCAAAAGAAATAACCTTTGCCGCTGAGCCAGCACATGAGGGTGTGCGCTGTGCGCCCTAACGATAGTACAACTTGAAGCACACATAAGTACTTAGATAAGTATGTTGACATGTCAATTGTGACGCTCTTGACAAACACAAATAAATAGTTTTGACAAGTTCTGGAAAAAGCAATTCACTGCGTCTGTCGCCAGAATTGCAATTCTCCCACTACTTTTACGAAATCGACCCTACAGTCTGGTGCTGGTGAACTGCGGATAATTTGATACTCCCAGATGTCAACTTCTGAACCCCGGTTGGACTCACATATGTCAGCTTCTACGCCCTGGTTCGATGATGGCCAACAGGTCGTCCTTATCTTATGCGGTCTCATTGGGTCTGGAAAGGTGTGCCGTATTTGCAATTACTTCGGGCTGCGCTTTGAGAAGTATACAACTTGCACAGTCAACTTTTGCGACCCAGCTCCAGCAGCATTATCCTAAGTTTCACAGGTGCAATCAGGATGAACTAGGTAATAGACGACAGGTAGAACAGCTTGCCCGAGATTGCTTGGCCCGAGGTCTTTCTGTGTGTATCGATCGCACAAATTTTGACACTGCGTGAGTCGTCCAAAGTTGTATCGTTGATCTCTCCTTTACATGCTGTAATTGTTCCATCCTGATGGTGCATCAGACAAAGATCCCATTGGATCCAGATCGCTCGTGAGTTCCCTGGAACATCGGTATGGGTTATCGTTTTTGATACTCCATACGAGGTAAGCGCATGATAGCTGTACTCGCTGCGAATCCTGATTAGTATTCGATTACTGCGAAGGTATGCGCAGAACGGTTACGATCAAGTGAGTCCAGAGTTCTGATCTTTTGAGTACCTTACTGATCTTCGTGCCGAAAGGAAAATCACATCCCACAATAAAGGATGCCGAACACGGAGTGGATATTCTCTCTCGCTTTGCCTCACAGTTTAAGCACCCCAATGCTCATGAGGGATTTAATCGTATCATCTATTTGAAACCGGAGGATACATCCCTGGTATATACTCCATCCGAAATTGCTGCCATTCTCCACAGACTTTATGATTCTTCTCCTGTCAGTCCGACCAGCCCTACAAAATTAGGTCACTATACTTCTGAGTCATTTCCAGGCAAGCAATTTCGTGGTCGGGGCTATCCTGCTCGCGGCCATCCTAGTACCAGTCACCAAGGTACTTCTAGAGGGCGCGCTTTCTTACCTCTGGGTTCGATGAATGATCGCCTCCATTGGAGACTTCACAATGAGAGTACTACGCATCGTGGCGCAGAACGTACCCGGGAAAACTCTAGCTATCGTGACCGTAGCTAACAGGTGATTCTTTGAGGATTGGAAGATAGGCACAGGTTTAGGCAATGCTCCTCAAGCATGATGATTCTGAGACTGATGCACAAGAGGATATTGAACTTGCGATGTACAGCCACCATGTCTATATACTGATTTATCGACGCGACGACCTTGGTGGCTTCGTTACAACTCAAGCTTGTAAGAAGCGTTGGATAACCCTGGGCCAATGATCTACTCTTGAGATCGAGCATGTACATGGTAGTAGGTAAATCCAGCAGATTGAAATCGTCCGAAGACAATAAGCAGAGCTTCTCACTGTCAGATTTGGACCATCAAGAGTACCGGGCTGGTTCTGTCTGAGCTTAAGAATCCGACCTTCCAGCATCTTCGGCGGCTTTCAGGCGTTGACCCAGGATCTTGGCGCTGACCTGTTAAGTAGATGTCACTTGGATATATTGGGTCCGAGGGAGAACGGCTGACATTACGGATGTGAACAGCAGCACGTTCGACACCAAACTCTTTGCTGCGCTTGTATTGTATCAAAGCATCTTCAAGTCGACCGGCTAACATATGTTAGTCAGTAATAATAGCAATAATATAGAAAGAGGACCGACTAGCTTCAAGCACAGCGGCAAGATTGAAAGCGATCTCAGGGTCTTCCGGTGAGAGTGAAGAGGCAATTCTGGAGATTAGATATGTTGAAACTCGAACGTGAGGGGAAAGATGCAACATACTGCAAATGGTGTAGTGCAAGGTCCGGTCTTGAAACTGATTGTCATACAAGCAACCCAGTCGGTCAAAAGACCTTTGCAAGTATGACATAGTATGACTTGCCTGGGGAAATGATGTATGCACTAGCCAGGTCTACGAAGACATCTGAGATGGTTGATCTGCAGGTAACTGAAGTTACATACTTGTGTGGGCATCTGCACTCGAAGGTTGAAGAGCGATTGATTCCTTCCAAGCTTCTATAGCTTCGTCATATTCCTCTGTGGTTAGAAGAGCAAACGTTAAATGCAGCGATGAAAGTTCAATTCCGTCATACTGAGATGGTAGTGCGTTACTCCGAGGTTGAATAAGGAGCTGGCATTGCGATCGATTTCTGCGCTTCTCTGATAGAGCAACTTTGCACCCTGGACGTCACCCTCTTCTAACTTGGCTGTCCCTAGTTCAAGGCAACGCAGAGCCTCGGCTTCTGCAGGATCAGATGCAGTTGAATGTGGGGTGACGGAAGTTGCCCATCCTGCCGCAAAGTTTGAGATTGATTTGGACGTCGAAAAGAAATAACTTTACGTCGTGTTGTGAGAACCCAGGATGAGCCCAAGGATCTGGGTGGAACCATTTTTTGATCAGCAAAGAAAGTAGAGAGTCTTCGCCTGCAAACAGAATGTCGTCTACACACAACATTCAGAATAGTATTGGGACGAATCAGTCCGCGCGTCGTGTGTAACAAAACCGGAAGAGCCATGGTTGGCCGAGTAGCGGTCGCTCTTCAAAGTTCTATGACCGAAGATATCACGTGATGGTGCTCTTGGAAAAATTATGGGTACACCTCCGGTTGTCCTTTCTCGTCCATCAGTCATGTCGTCCTCCTCTTCTGACTCAAGCTCCCCTTCCAATCCTTCCGAATACTTGCGGACGGCAGATTTCTCTCGATCTGAGAGTGCCGCGACGTCGTCCGGAGATGCTGTGACGGCCTCAGACTTCCTAATGGCTGCTTATGATCCCTCAAAACTCCACCCATTGGCAGGCTTGGGAGACAAATTAGACTATCTTCTTCTTGATGACGACAAGAAAAATGAAATCCCTGGGTCCGGTACGGCAATACCCTCACGGGGTTGGAGTGATGACCTCTGTTATGGGACCGGTACCATGTATCTGAGTGGTGTGTACCAGTTCTCTTCCAAGTTAGTTGATTAGCGAATGTTTTACTCGCTTCGCCCGAATGATTGGTTCTATTTTGAACGGACTTATCCTACCTCTATTTTCATTGTTTTGCGCCATCACATGCTCACTCTTTTTCCTTAGGCTTGGTCATTGGTGGTGCGTGGGGAGTTCGTGAAGGTGCTCGACGACCACTTGCTGTGTCCAATGCTAGACTACGGCTCAATAGTATCCTGAATTCCGTCACACGAAGAGGGACATTTATCGGTAATTCAGCTGGTGTCCTCGGTGGGTCCCTCACCCCGTTTACATCTCATACTTGTTATCACTGATGCTGCTCCAACCATTGACTCGTATAAAGCCATAGTCTATAATGGAGTTAATTCATCAATTGATGCCTTCCGGGGGAAGCACGACACTCTCGGGAGTATGGGTGCTGGTGCAGTGACGGGCGCTCTGTACAAGTCGACCGGTATGTTCTACGTATATATATATCTATTTTCTGTTCTGATGCCTCGTGTGTGTAGCCGGACTTAAACCGGCGATCGCAGCGGCAGCCTTCATGTCAGGTATGGCCGGGATCTGGAGTTATGTGAAAGAGATTGTTTGATCTGTGCTATTGTAATTTACAACCTTACTTTTCCCTTGATCTGGCTCTCTTTTTACCTCCCAGTCTACGTACTACAACTTCCACCACTCGACTTTGTCATGACTGGCAAGAATTTCAAATCCGCCAGTTTGGCATGTGGGCTACTGATCTGGTATACGTCCACATCTGTGATTAATGCCGATCCTCGCTGATATTTGTTGGTATTGAATTGTATGCTCTATTGCGAAGCCTATAAATGACTTCTTCCCCTGACAATCATTTCTTCATCACGTCTCCCCCATATCAACCCTTGGCAAGGTTCTCTCTCTTTCCGAGCGCCCTAATCTTATGGGCGCCGTCGATCCTCCAACTCCGACTCCTCCAAGTGCATTGACTCTAAATCGAACTACTTTGAAGTGTGTTATCAATGCCCATTCCTTTATTCTATACTCTTAGAATCAGATGGGCTGCCAAAACCGCGGCGCAACTGAGTAAAACTAGCTAAAAGTCGCACTTCAGCAAAAGTATGTCTCTATTTCTATCTCATAGTTCAAATAATGTTTTACTCCATTTGTGCAGGACCAGCTGGAGCCCGACATTGTCAAGGTATTCCCTCATGTCTTGCTCTACGAAGTCGTTGTCTGAGTCAACCAGTTATGAATCAGCATTTCGATGGCCTAGAAGAGCACAAACACATATACGCTTTTTCTACATGTCTAAGCGTTCACATACCGGCAAGGGCCAACCTTATCACCATCTTCGGCCGCTTCCTTCGTCTTTTATTCGGGGAGCCGTTCGTCCTCCAACCGCACACCGGAGTCTAGCCAAGATTCTTCGACAACCGACTCAATCGGCGACAATCCTGCAGGTCTCTTTTCTGCTGTCTGACACATCTTTCAGGTATAACAGCTTTCCAGTTTCCTTTGAAGATACATCAAACACAGATTTGGCCCATCAGGACCTATCATCTTGAAGTCATTCAACACCCAGAAAGGACAGCAGAATTTAGGAACAACGAACTTTCGCGGCTTCCGTCGCCCCTCTCTATCATTATACGCCTTAGGTTCAGGACTCCTCTGGCAACTCCGTCGTCCCGTGAGTTTGTGGTCGTCTCTAAATGGAGCGCTTAGAAGCTCAAACATTATATGATTGAATGCAAGAGTGAAGCTTAACTTCCATTTCTGATCGCACATCTCTCATTGTTCAGCAGCGACGGGTTGACTAGCTTGGACATGGATTCTTCGATCGGTAGTAATCCGCCATTACTGTATGGGAACCTAGTATCCTCGATAGATGAGCTAGAGGACCTACAAGGCAATCTGGGCTTATTTTTCATTTTCCCCGACGTCAGTATACGGTGGCGGGGTCAATTCCAGCTGGGTGTCACTGTGACCAAAATATCCAGGTGAGCCATACGGCCTTCAAATTACTACCAGATCTCGCGCGGTTTCCCTTAAAACCACTTCTCACGGCGTGGACATTTTTAATCATGGTATTGCTCTCGCTGAGACGTGTACGCGACCTTTTGATGTTCTTCCTTACGCTCAATACATGGTGGTCCGTGAGTAAACCGAGACTTGTCGGTGGAAGTCACGGTTGATCCTTGTCCGAATAGCATGTACACGTCTGACTAATTTTTCTATTCGGCAAGGCGCAAGAATGCTCATTTTCATGTCTTGAAATATCCAACCAATCTGACTTTCATTCCTCTGACGCTGACGGCTTAAATTGGGCTTTAAAGTAGCTTTTTCATTCTCCCAAGATGCCCCGTAATTCGGATATACTTTCGATGGCGAAGTGGCCTACCTTCAAACTGATAATTTGTTGATGGATGTTGATAGCACTACCTAATTGCCTCTTGTGCGAATTCAAAAATGTGGCGTCACAATGAATTCATTGATTGTCTTTGGATTCTATGTTAGTTGAATTTTCATGACATGTATCTTTCACATTGTATGATTATTCTTAGTGCATTCCTCACCTCGTACTTATATACGTTAATCCTGCAGATATTAATAGAGTCGTCAACGCCCCACGAGGCGCGTGGGACATGAAAACCCAATTTGGCAGGACTCTACCTGTCCTTGAGGCCGAAGTTCCGAGGTAAATGTGTGTAAATAACAACAGTTTGAATCCTCCGTCCCACAGCCCCTTCTTCTCTTCGTACAGTCATGAGTGCTAGCGACTACTACGGAGACAAGCGAAACAACTACGCTCCCCCGCAGGGCCCGCCTCCCGGCCAGGGTTACTATCCCCCGCAGGGTAAGACAGCTTTCATACTTTTCAGCAGGACATGGCTGTGGAGGAGGAATGCATCGTACTGACGGAATCGAGTCTGAGTCTGAGTCAGGCTAGAAATGGAACTAGTTCTGGCCAATCTTTGGAAGAACTATCTCCTGTCAGATTGCATGGTTGACGATATCGCCACACGCCTGAATTCCTGTTGCTGGAAACGATTTGATGCCTCCATAGACTCAGTGCTAGTGGCTCGGCCTCCTATCAGAATTTTGACTACCTATTTTTTTGTTGTAGGGCCTCCTCCGGGTCAGGGTGGTTACTATCCACAGGTACTTAACTACATTCGCTGGAGTTTCTATGTCCGATATTTCTTTACTCAGCAACCACAACCTTCCTATCAACAAGGATACCCACAATACGGACAGCCAGGTCACCCTCAACAAGGATATCAACCCAATCCTGGTCCACAAACTGTTTACGTGTGAGCAAAATCGTGCTTGTCTGCATTCGCGAGTCTCCAACTCATACGTCCTGAAGTGAACAACAACACGATAGGGGAGGTGGCTCTGGCTGTATGGCCTGTTTGGCGGGTATGTGCCTATGCTGTTGTGCTGAGGGTGAGTAGTATCGCTTTTATGGACTCGACGATGACAACTGAATTGTTAACTAGAACTCTGCGAGTGCCTGTTGTGAGCGCTGGAAGGAACTACATCATCTTTGGGATACTCCAGTTATCTTGTGCATCTCCGGAAATACATTTCTTATCGTATTTTCATTGTACTCTACATTGCTTACATTGCAATTATATATACATTGATCCAACATATGTGAGGTGATTGATGTGATCGGAGAATACGGGCACTTATGATTGGCTGAGTGGAGTCTCCGGTTCACCCCGTTGCGCAAGTCACGCGTGACCTGCGCGAAATCACTCCTTCCCCCCGAAAAACCTGCCACCAAAATGCTGTCGAGGCTGTCTGCAGGAGCCTTGAAGAAGGCGGCTAATATTGGAGCATCGCGTTCCACCACTTTATTCTCTGCAGCGCGTTCAACACCCGTTAGTTTATTTTTACTCGTCGAAACTCGCCTGTTCTAAACGCTAGTCCTAGGTTCGCTTTGCTTCGACTAATTCTACTTCCTCTGCTGGATTTGAGGTCAATATGGTGTCTTTAATTCCTGAAACTATGCTCTTGACAGTTTTTCATAGGCCGTCATCAACTCTCGTGTTACTCTCGCCTCCGTTGGATTGTTCACTGCAGGCACAATAGCATGGTATACTCATCTTTATGGGTCTCTGCCCTTCCTGGGTGAAGTACATGCTGGACACCTCGCAGATGAAGGTCTTCATCCCGCTGCATACCCTTGGTCGCACAAAGGCCCTTTCGACACTTTTGACCATGCAAGGTCAGTCTAAGTCCAACTCATGTGATCTGGAACATGATTGACTATTACCAGTATTCGACGTGGATATCAAGTCTATCGCGAAGTCTGCGCCGCATGCCACTCCCTTAACCGTATCGCTTGGCGTAACCTAGTCGGTGTCTCCCATACCGTCGACGAAGTGAAAGTCATGGCCGAGGAAGTTGAATATACCGACGGCCCTAACGCGGAGGGTGAAATGTTCCAACGTCCCGGAAAGCTCGCTGACTACCTGCCTGCCCCATACCCGAATGAGGAGGCTGCCCGTGCTGGCAATGCTGGTGCCCTTCCTCCCGACTTGAGCTTGATCGTCAAAGCCCGTCATGGTGGCGCCGTGAGTTTTGATATCTATATTTTCCTAGTCACAATATCAAAATGTCATCCCAGGACTACATCTTTTCTCTTCTGACTGGTTATATTGACCCCCCTGCTGGTGTTGAAATTCGTGAGGGTATGAACTACAATCCTTACTTCCCCGGCGGTGCTATCTCCATGGCGCGTGTTCTTTTCGATGGTCTTGTCGAATATGAAGATGGTAATAATTTCGTGTCCTGCAACACGCTTCAGCTGTTGATCCTATATCCAATTGCAGGTACCCCTGCCACGACATCGCAGATGGCGAAGGACGTCGTCACTTTCCTCAGCTGGGCTGCAGAGCCTGAGCACGACGAGAGGAAGAAATATGGCATCAAGGCCGTCATCATCTTCTCTGCGCTTACATTGCTCAGTCTCTACGTCAAACGCTTCAAGTGGACCGTTATCAAGAACAGGAAGATTCGTCAGTGTGTTCGCTTTTTTGTTTGTCTGTACTGAAAACTCTCTCCAGAATACAACCCTCCTGTAGACAAAACTCACTAGAAGTTGATTAAATTTTGCCGTAATGCATATTAGAGTCGTGATCCATGGATTCTCCTTCCACGCGTGCTGCAAGGTTCATGTCATGGCAAGTCGCCGCGATGAAATATAATTGGCAACACAACTTTTCACCATGACGCAGATGACGGGTTGGGATGACAGCAGTCTCATGGGGAATCCTCGCAACACTCTTGAAACATCAATGGACTGCAATTTTAGTAGACAGCAGTTTGACTAACATACGCCACAGCCATATGATATCCAGAACAAGAGATAGGTGATAATTTGTTGGAGCCAGGAAAGGAACTTGAGAGATTGGGAGTCAAGTTACAATCTTGTGCATCAAATTTCCGTAAGTATAAGTAGACTACTTACACCTAAGGCACATACTGCGGCTGTTATAAGATCAAAATCGAAAGGCGATACTTATTGGTGATTGGCAATGGGAAAATGTAAGAAATGGATGGTCGATGGCCCAAGTCAATCTTCCCGCCTTTTTGTTTTGTTTTGTTTGATCACCTACCTCCCCCAAACGGACGAGCAACACCTCAATCTTACCCTATACCCTTACTTTTACCTACACATTCTAGCCTCCTCACATCTAACACTATGTCTTCCGATTCCTGGCCGCCGAAATTGAAGTCAGCATATACTTCAGGCTTCGGACAACGCTGGTTGACTATTGAATCGCAGGGACTGGGTCGCAAAATGCCTTGGTCAAATGACTGATAGCAATAGGACGGAAGCTCAGGCGGAACTCAGACAGGTAATTGCTGATGCTTTCGCTCTTCATACTCTGTGGACGACCGATTGGGATGGAGTACAACTCAAGAGGTCAAGAATTTTTCACTTCATCTGCAAGCGATCAAAGTCTACTCACCTTGGTATCAGTTTGTTGCCTAAGCCTCCTCCTGTTTTTACCAACAACCTCAAGCGCAAGACGTAGGTCATCTTCGCCATCTTTTTATGAGATTCTACCCACTATTTTTCGTAGCAATGATCCGCCAATTTCAAACAAGAAGGCAAAAAAGAACTTACTCAAGAACGCAGGTGGTCCTTCAACTTTTGATCCAAATGACCAGGTGGCCCTCAATCTTCGAGCGCAGCGTTTTCAACGCGAGCATGAACTAGAGCGGACAAAACATCTGCGAACTCTCAAGGTCAATCACAATACGACACATCTTTTCAGGGATATGTCATTATCA
The DNA here is from genome assembly GCA_018851325.1 of Termitomyces sp. DKA19. Lineage (NCBI taxonomy): Eukaryota > Fungi > Basidiomycota > Agaricomycetes > Agaricales > Lyophyllaceae > Termitomyces > Termitomyces sp. DKA19. Next base: position 64,868 of record JABCKS010024870.1, on the reverse strand, counting down.
CGTAGTGGTTCACCATTTGGAGCTGTCGATGATCCTGAGGCTGACCCAGTGCGTTGTTCCGTTTGTATTATATCTGTGATTGAGCAGATTTGCTCGTCAGAATGTAATTGACTGGGATCATTTCACTATCGTTGGAACCTCGCAAGAAATCTTTAAAGATTATCTGCGATTGACTACAGTGAGATTCACCATCTATTCTGCTGTGTACCTCTGATGATAGGTGCCCGTCAATAGGAACCAAAACCAGAGCAAATACGCCCTTATGCTATTCTACAAAAGACTCTTTTGGAATTGAAGAAGCGTTGGCGAGAAAAGTGCAGTTACAATTGGATATGTAGTCAATTCAAAAGTTTGCGGCAAGACCTCACTGTGCGTCACTCTTCATTCATAGGCTATATACCCTGTCATTGGGCTTTTCATAACCTAGGTTCAGCGTATCAAGAATGATTTTACTGTGCAAGTATATGAAATACATGCTCGTATGGCTCTTGAGAGTGTGCGTTATCTCTTCTCTTATTCACAGATGTTTGATGTCAATCATCTGTATATCGTAGGGTGACATGGTTGAATACAATCAATGCCAGGCAACTCTCAAGACACTGTACGAACTTGGAATCCAAGGCAAAGTAGAAGAATTTACAGCATATCGTATCCTGATGCTTTTGCACGGACGAAATCGGAGTGGTATGAGATCTAAGTGGAATACTGGAATTAATCTAGCTCATGTATTTCAGAATTGAATCTTTTTGTAGGTCAGTTAACCCCTAGACAGAAAGCAGATTTGGCAGTCCGCCATGCCCTTGCAGTGCAGCGAGCACAAGCGATGGGGAATTATCACTCATTGTTCGACTTGTATCTGACAGCCCCTAATATGGGCGCGTATATTATGGACCACTTCATCGACCGAGAGCGAATCAGAGCATTAATGGTGATCACCAGGGCGTGCGTTTTGTTCTGATTGCCTACTTCGCCATTGACTGAATTTCCGGTAGTTATAAAATGATATCGCTGCAGTTCGTTACTGATGAGCTCGCATTCGACTCGCTTGACGCAGCACGTCAATTCTTGGTGGATCATTCAGCGGCCTGTTTTACCAACCCTCAGGAACCGGATGGCAAGAAGACTTTGGATTGTAAACCGGCATTCCCTCAGCTTACTCGGATTTTTGAGGAGAAATATCGCAAGGTTATCATCAAGGGAGCAATATAATTGGTCTCGGTGTTCATTGTTCGACACTGCTTATACTTTCCTTCATATTCCCTTATTTCTTCGTTTTCACCTCTCGCTCCGGCAAACTTCCCGTCTATTATCAGGATCAAGATTCCCTCGCTCCGCATTCTAGATCGACTTACCTTCCAGAAACCAGCTAATTTCGTTGCAGGAAACCTGCAAAAATATCTTTCTCCATCTCAGGCGATCCTTTTTTCTTGTGTCTCGCAGGCAAGCCTCAAAAATCTGTGGGCTTAGGCAGTATGAGTATGATTTCTGGTGGGATGACAGCGTAGATAGATTTCACTGTTTGTACGATTAGGTTATTTCAAAATTTGCCACAATACAAAGCCATCCACAACTTTTCAGTCACGCATCCGTGCAGGAATGAACCTTCTTAGTATCACTTCTCTTACTGAATAGTGTTCTAAGCAGGCGGGAGAATCAAGGATACTAAGCGGGAGGCGGGACCGTGCAGGAATTGTCACGTAAACCAAGATAAGGGTCTGATGAAAGTATTATAGTGAGTGGGGTCGGTAATCGTAGGAGTAACTGGAGACAACAAACCTTTTGCACTTGAGAATTGACTCGGTTGATTGTACTGAGCCAAGACCATGCAAACGGGGTCGCGTTTTGTAGTTCATGGGAAGAGGTTTTTTGATCTTTGATGTCTTCGTATACGGGGCATACAACCATGGCAAACCTGTCCACCAAGTTCAATGTCAGTGAAACAGAGATGTAGAGGGCGACGTACTCGGCATGCGTGAATACAGGGCCACGTTTATACAAAAGAAAATCGACGCAAAACTTGACTCCGCCTTTTACGACCCAGCCAAGAGAACGATAGTGGTGATAGATAACATAATTTATGAGGAATGGATTGTCGAACTGTAGTGGTGGCACTGGGTTTGAAAGTATTGAGGGTGGTAGGTGAGCTACTTGAAACGCCGTCCACAATTGTTTTAGGGTCATTGCTTCGTTCTAAGATGGTTTGTTTCGGAAGCAAAGTCAAAGAGCAGCCAGATTGACGTACCGTATGCGGATCCAGTATTGTAAGGCAGTCGAGACCCCAGGCCAGAAAGAAGGCTTCTTGTAAAGTAAGTTGAAGATGTTCCATGTCCACCAGTGGCTCCAGTTCTGCAGGTTCCGCATCCTCTTCAGGCGAAGGTGTGGTTGGGGTTTCAGTGAGCGACGGGGATGGTCGCCACGTTGCGGCAGACGGAATACCAGGACCAGAGAGTGCAGGTTTAATAACACGTCCTTCTGCCTCAAAAATCGCCTCTGCTTCAGCAGCCACTGCCGCTATAGCCGCTGCACGATCAAGTTTGAATTGCCGTCTCTCAGCCCGACGTTTTGCAGTTACCTCCTCAGAAGTCATTTCTGCACACCAAAATTAAAGACGAGTATCCCTGGATAGGTTGATCACACACGTTTACCCCCCGCCTTTCTGATGTTAATCTGTCGAGCTAGCCAGCTGGGTTCACTTCGCGACAAATCACCCTTTCCAAAGAAGCCTCTCCGCCACAGTAAGATCGTGTCTTTTGCGTTTGTGATCCAAACCGAACGGGTTGCTCGATCAAAAATTCCTTCACAGTGGGGATTCACAACTTCAGTTAGAGAAAAACCGAGGAGACCCAAGACGGATCGCAGTCGGCTTGGTGGAGGTTCGACCAATAGTATTGGCAATGGGAAACCATATATCCGGTTATTTTCGTTCTTCCTTGCCCCACCCTTCAAGGGCCCTTTTCTGCGACCAGAGGATGTGATCATGGACATTTCAAGAGCGAATACTTGCAGACAACTTTGAAAGAAAGAACTCCGATCATCTGAAAATACAACCAAATATACCGGAGATATGTATGTAGTCAGAAGGTTATAGCACAGTAGAAATGTAATTCTCGTGGCAATAGCGTTATGAGTGTATCAGGGTATGTTCTGAAGGCGTCGAGTCAGGTCATCATCCAACTCCTGTGAATAATTCCTCCTAGAGTGAGAGACGGCGTACAACGCGTGGCCTCCCGGGCCCAGTGAGAGGCCAAATCTCAGAATGTGTAACTTCAAACACCTCAATTCCACCTTCTTCCCAAGCAGTTTTCACGACAAGACTCTCCTAGAATTTCTGTATGGTAGTGAAAAACAAGAAAGACTGTCTTACATAATAGGTAAGATAGCAATAAATAGCAAATTGTAATATAATGAATAATAATAATATATAATAATTAAGTATCTATAGTCTTGGCAGGCCCAGGACAAATGAGGGCAGATTCATGCAGTTAGGTGATGAGTATCTGGAGCTCTTGTTTTGTGCCATTCTCAAAGTGGAGGGGAACATATGTGTAATGCATGATTTTTCCATTGGAAGACAGGCTACCATCAAATAGTTGGAGCTGGATGGGACTGGATAATAGAATCTGGGGGGGGAAGAGTGATGAACCCAGTTGTCATTGATAAAGTTGTTTGTGGCACTGCTGTCAACCAGGGTGTTAATGATGTTAGGACAAGGTAAAGGAGTGGGGGAGATTCAGAGCAGAAAGAACTGGGAGAATTGGGAGGAGAAGTAAGCCATAAAGGTGTCTAGAGCATGTGCCAAAGCACATATATGTAAAACTGGGGCAGAGAAGATGTCAAGGTCAATTCTATAATTTAGTGTGTCTGTTAAGTCAACTAAATCACTGACTTGTTTTTCACACACTGGAATTTGAATTTATCCCCATCTATTGTCTAAACAGCTTGTCTGAGGGTATTCTGGTTTGGGCATTCCTGGACAAAATGCCTGGGTTTACTGCAGAGTAAGCATACCTGTCCCAGAGGCACTACCCCTTGGTTTCCTGCAGAACTAATGCCAATGGCAGGCCAGGTTGACATAATTGATTAGCCTGTAAGTGTTCATCTTTGAGTTCTGTGTCCACAGCCTCATAGTCACTGTAGTCCTGCTTGAGTGCTTTGTCCTTATTGTCAGGGTCCAAAGTAATGGCCTAAAGCTGGGCCAAGAATTGTGCTGTATTGCTAAGACTGAGTTGATTGGGGGTTCATGCTGAAGGGTTGGCCAGAGCAGTGTTCAGTTATGGAGGTCTATTGTGGGGTTGCCAACAGCCTCTTGATGTAAGGGAGCATTGGCCATAGATAGTTCAAACCAAGCCCACTACTTACAACCTGACTCTCTAGTCAAGAGGCAAGCAGTGAGTGAGTCAGCCAGAGGCATGGCAGGCAGGGAACAACCAAAGGCAAAGATGGAGAGCAAGGCAGAAGGCAAGGAGCTGCAATGCCAGAGCTCACAGTTATGCTAATGAAGAAACTCAGAAACAATGCTATTGTCCAGACTGGAGATATCCTATTCCTAGGTCCCTTATATATACTAGAAGACTACTCAATGACTATGTACCTATGACTAAGTCAGAGGCTACTGACTATAGCTTTATGACAAAGTGGAGGCCAATGACTACAAACTATTGACTAATCAGGTCTGATAGTAGAAGGATTAATGATAGACAACAATACACCATGTGCCAAGTACAATATACCCATTAGGTGTGGGAGCCAAGTCAATAAGGGAGTAAAAAGGGCTAGGTGGTCTGGAGGTCAGCTAGATAGAAGTGCCAATCCCTACAGACTAAGCTAAGCAAGGGTGGGATGGTCTGGAAGACTAGTCTCCTTACATTGTCCCCCACAATAATATCTTCACCCAAATTAAAGGGGCACTGTCATTCATAATTCTTTGCCTCAATTAACTTTGGGCAACCTTCACCTCACACTTGCCTAATTTAGCTTCTAAGCAGAGCTAAAACTAGAGCTGTAACCTAAGTATGACAATGATTTCACTTTCTGGTTTTTTGCCACCCTTACTCAGTCATGGGCTAACAGCTCTCAAACAGTATAGTTGTCTCTACAAAAGATACAAAGTAGCAGCTGAGGAGAGACTCATAAATGCCTGAAAGTTTGAAGAATATTCAATCTAGAAATACGGCCACAGAAAAAAAAAAGGCCAAAAATTTTCACTTCCTGACATATGACAGTAAATGGTAAATGCCAATCCTCAGCTTGACCTAATTGCACTTATGTAATATCAGCCATATGATGTTGAAAAACAAATCCAAAATGATCTGATATAGCATCCTCATAATATCATTGCGAAAAAATATCCATGTCTCATGATTTCTATCAATAACATATAACAATAGTTTGCTTGAAGCTTGTACAGCATTGGCATTGTTCATTCTATGTCTACCATAGAAACTCAGTTTGTTGTGAAAGTATAAAAAGAGGACACTTTCACTGACCTTACAAGGCAGATGATTCATTGAAATCCTTGCATGTGATTCTGGACCCTTCACCATATAGGGAATGTGACAAGTCCTGCCAGTATCCACTCATGTGATTCTGAGCAATACCATTCGAGAATCGCAAAGTCTACTATACAGATCAATAAAAACATTGTTGCAGCTGCTCAGCCAATATCGAGCCAAAGCTGACCATTTCAGCAATGTCCAGATATTGAGATATATTACCATAGCTATTTCGGAGTAGGGCAGACAGTGTTATGAGAGCCAAAATAGTGTTCCACCGTTCCATCTCTAGTGATCTGCAGTCAGCATTCTAGAGTCTGAGTGCAAATCTTGATGATCAACACGTGGCAGTGTGGCGCTAGTGAGCACTGCCTTTCAAGTTCCGCCTCTGTGAGCCGAAAGAAAATCACATGTTCATATGTGCACCTTTAGGAGGTTTCATCGACCCACTTGAATGGTTGAGGGGTGCGTTAGGAGTGCATTACCTTTGTGGACTGGGATGGGTATAAAAGAACACTGAGTTTGATGTCAAAAAACAGCTTTCCGGCTTCACACAACCCACTCATACCTCACCCAGCCACCTTTGAGCAATCTCACGTCATCTCTCATTTACAATGAAATTGTCAGCTTCCATATTTAGCGCTCTCGTCGCACACGCCACACTCATCACGGCTTTACCCGTTGTCTCCACCTCAGATAATAATAACATTGTTCAGGTTCGTGATTAAATCAACTATACCTTCATCTCCATTTACTAACGTACTTCAATTCCAGCGGGGATATTACGACATCTACAGATGGCGTGGTTGGTACGGAGGCGGGAACGGCGGCAACGGCGGCAACGGCGGTAATGGGGGTAATGGAGGATGGGGCGGCTACGATCGTGACTGGAATTATTATGGCGGATGGCGGGGCGGGAACGGTGGGAATGGCGGCAACGGCGGGAACGGTGGCAACGGCGGCGGTGGGTTTTGGGGTGGCAGTGGCGGTAACGGCGGCAATGGTGGAAATGGCGGGAACGGTGGTGGGGTTTGGGGTGGCAACGGTGGCAATGGTGGAAATGGCGGAAATGGAGGAAGTGGTGGAGGTGGGTACTGGGGCGGGAATGGGGGAAACGGTGGGAACGGCGGCAATGGCGGAAATGGCGGCAGTGGCTCATGGGGCGGAAACGGAGGTAATGGTGGCAATGGTGGCAATGGAGGCAATGGGGGTGGTTGGTAAATGTGCGGCTTCCAACATAGCTCTTTATTTCTGGGTTGTATTGACCGTGTTTTGTAACTAAATCTTTAATGACGAGGATTTCCTCCAAATCGAATTCGAAACGCCTAATTATTTGGGTCTGATTATGCGGTTTCCACGTGCCAATGCACCCTGTGCCAATGATAGACTGAGCTATTTAATGATTCCATCAGACGAGTTGTAAGCAGCATTCTGCGGAAGGTATTGCAACATGTACGCGTCAGTTGTCATTCAAGTGCAGATCAAACAACTAGACGGATTATATATCTCTGTGTAGACCACTTCGTTAAATTTCTACTCTGGCGCACTAATCAGTCAAGCCGACACCCAATCTGAGTAAAGGATATAACAGTTGATCAGGTAGGCATAGCATTCAATCCGTCAGTAACTCTAATCTCCAATACTGAGGTGCGTAGGGCCGTTTGGCGTACGCAGATTTTCCTCGATCTAGTAGAAGAACGAAGTGAATGATCAGGTATGAACCTCTCAAATAGAATGAGCTCGCCTTCCAGGTAGACACAAATTGCAGAGAAACTTCCGCGATATGTGTGCGGGGCATGAACATGCAAAAGTGCCCAGAAAATCATATAAGTTGCAAAGAATATCTGCATCACTTTCTGGACGTAATCGCGATAATCACGCTGCATTTGTGGAACACCTTATTGACGCAGGGGTGCATTGTATCTTGAACATAGTACTTTGATTCTTGATGTTGGATTTGTCGATGAAACATGACCTTTTGGGCTCATCGAGGTCATCACCAACAAGAGTACTAGGGGATTATTTTGGTCAATGATTTAGTTTATGGCCAGGAACAAGACTCACGAAGTTAAAAATTCATTGCAGCTCTAGATTACGGGCGCGTATGATCGAGATTTGTTTGCGATCAATCTAGCACAGACAATCAGCTGCAGACACAGCTTCAAAGTGAACCTCCGACTTGCCAGGGTGCGGTCTCAAAAATCGTGAAATCCTCCGAAAGAAGTGGCGAAACCACATGTTTGCGAGAGCCACGACGCTCCTCATCCTTTGGGTGAATAGACAAGAAGCTGAGAACAGACAAGAAGGAGCTGAATTTATAGAGCTATCTGAGATCAAAAAATCATTTCCAACATGTGTTCGATTGGCCAAGAAGCTCGCGTGGCCCGGCGTCTCTCATGACGACGCTCCCACAGATGGAGCCCGCAGAGGTTCGTGCGTGAGGCTGGTAGTGTGTAACTCGATCATGATAGCATAAGGAAGCTGCACAAACCGAGTTAGGATGTGCTTTATAGCAGTGCACCGTGTGATTTGTCGTTCATTGTCCTCAATGTCAACGATTGCAACGCGTCGTTGCACGCGTGACACGTGCCAGTGATCCTTGCGCGTTCACTGTCTTTTCCTGAGCTTTTACCTTTCGACATGTCTGACAAACGGAGGGCAGAAATCGAGGCCAAACGGCAAAAGCTTGCTGAGCTCCGCAAGGCCCGTGCTGACAGAATAAAGTCGGACACCGAGAGACGGGCAACAGAGGTCTGCGTTTAAATACGACATGTGTTTAGCCCATTTCGACCTAACGATACATCCTATCAGGTCGCGGGACCAACTCCTGTGCGCAGAGATCTCGATGAGCTCGTCAATTCCCTAGTAGGTAGCCCTTCGCGTGGTTCCCGCGAGAGTGGTGGGGACCGTTCACCTTCAATACCTCCTTCAATACCTGGAACCCCGTCGATAGGCAATATGATCGGACTATCTGGCCCATCTGCCCTTTCCATGTCTGGATCAGGACGCATAAGCCGACAGAGTGACTTCTCGACTAGTGTCGGTGCGATACCCAACCAGCCTAGTAGCTCAACGGACCATGTCATCGAGCGGTGAGCATTGTGATGTATTCAAACTAGACATGGACTGAACATAACTACAAAAAAAGCGTACTAACGCCACGGATGTATAGTGACCTTGTAGATGTAGAGCAGGAGTTATTCAATTTACCTCGAAAGGTGCTACTTCCAAAAATGCATATACGCCCGACTGACTAGATATCGTAGGAACGCGTCAGCTATAATAAAGAAGTACAGACGACCGCGATTGAAACGGATGATCTCCCAGACGACTACGAAGAGGACCTCAGACAACGAATACTGAGAGAACACGATTTAGATCTTGCGCGTGAGAAGGAGCTTGAAGAGGAAAGCGTCAAGTTAGACCTTGAGATCGAGCAAGAAATTCGAGGTAGGCCCTATTTTGCATCATGATTTTGGGAATGTTAATTTGATCTTTCACCGCAGAGCTATCCGAGGAGGAGCGAGCTGGCATTCTTACAGCACCTGAATTTCTCGATTTCGTAGAACAATCGTCAAAAATTGTGCAACGAGCTCTGAATGACGGCTACGATTATATCAGAGATTACACCATAGGAGCAGAGTCGGGGGGGTACGTGTTTACCTCAATCAGTGCTGCCAATGGACAACATGCTAATGTCGGAGGTCAGAGACGACTCAGAAGGGCGTGTCAAACGTGTTTGTGAATTTTACGACGAACGACACGGGAAAAATAGATCGATAACAGACGTCGATTGGTCACCAAAAGTAGGAGCCTCCAACAATGTCGTACTTCAGCTCTGATGTCGCTCCTCAAGTATCCCGAACTCAGCGTCGCCTCATATAATAAGAATCCTGCAGCGCTGAATGAACCAGACGGTATCGTCGCTGTTTGGAATCTCCACCTGCTCGAACGACCAGAATTCATTTTTCATTCACAGGTATGTAGACATTTGTTCATAGCTGAAGGTTGTGAGAATTGATCCATATTACACAGTCCGACGTGCTTTCCGTCACCTTCTCGCCGTTTCATTCTAATCTCATCTTCGGTGGCACATACTCTGGACAAATCCTTCTCTGGGACACCCGTTCCAAACATCTCCCTGTGCTGAAAACACCATTATCGGCCGCTGGACATACACATCCTGTGTATGCCATGCAGATGGTTGGTACACAAAATGCCCACAACTTGATCACAAGTAGCACAGACGGCACAGTATGTAGTTGGTTGGTGGATATGCTGGCTCAACCTCAGGTACTCTCCTTTTCTCTTGAGTCAATTGACGCTCACGAAGATTTTTATGCTCAGGAAACCCTTGAACTTATTCATGTGGGCCACAACAAGACTGGAGAGGTTGCGATAACCACATTTGACTTCCCAGATAATGAAACCACTGCATTCTGGGCTGGAACAGAGGAAGGGAGCGTTTATCAGGCCAATCGATATGACCGTGCTGGTGCTAAGGCCGGCCTCAACCAATACGACGTGTACAAAGGCCATGCAGGTCCTGTTACGAGCCTTCACTTCCATCCGCTCATTGGACCCGTGGACTTTTCAGATCTCTTCCTCACGACTTCTGTCGACTGGACAGTCAAGCTCTGGCGAGCAAAGTCACTTGCAAAACCTTCCACAGCACCACATGTGATCTATCCCTTGTACTCATTTGATGAAGCGGATGACTACGTATATGATGTCAAGTGGCATCCAGCCCATCCTGCGGTATTTGGTACCGCTGATGGATCAGGACACTTTGATGTCTGGAATCTGAACGCAGATACTGAGGTATGTACTAGGAGTATCTCTTACACAGCTTCCTGTCTAATGTGAATAGGTGCCTGTGGTGTCAACGAATGTAGGCTCTGGGCGGGCAATCAACAAGCTCCAGTGGGATCGGAAAGACGGACGACGTGCTGCTCTCGGCGGAAGTGACGGTCACTTGTATGTGTACGATATTGGAGACATGGCGCTTCCTAGAGAGTCAGAGTGGACAGACTTACAGAAGACTCTCGCTGGGATTGTTGGAGGCGGCCAGGCCACCGGGGTGGCGGAACCCACCTCAGGTCGGTGACTGTGCCAATACATATACCTGACTTTTCCTACATACTTAATACCAATAATGCCATCTTATCCAGGTTCAAAATCTGGCGCACTACGATGACTATGATCGACGGAAGTGTACTTACTGAAGTTGACGAAGTAAGCGAAGTGATCGAGGACCCTTCCGGTCGTCATCAAAAATTTCTTTGATCGAGTGCAGTCAACTCCGGGCCCAATCAACATTTTTTGGGCGCGTCAGCGGCCACTCTACTTTCGTTTCTCGCCACGTTTCTCACTCTATAGATTTCCCATTTATCCATGCAGCAGGCTCTGCTAATAGACGAAATCACTCGACACATCTTCTACTTCTCCGCAGAGGAAGGACTGGCCACACTCAACACACTTGCAAGATGTTGCAGAGCATGGGAAGAACCTGCTCTAGATTACCTATGGGCAAGGCTTTCCTCTATTGCGCCTTTGTTACAATTGATCCCGGGCGTCGAGCTGGCTGATGGGATGTATGTAAGTGACGCTCTCTGAATTCTCTTTTTTTGAAGAAATCAAATTCTAATACTGTTTCAGGTCTTTCAAACAACGGATTCTACCCCAGACATGACACGATTACATTTCTATGCTTCCCGAGTCAAGCATCTCTCTCATCAACGAAAAGTCCAGGTGCACCCTGCAATCTTATATATCCTGAAGGACCAACTCCTTCCTTCCTCTCATCCCACTGTGTTGTTCCCCTCCTTACGTTCCGTAAAGTTGTCAACGTTCACTTGCGACGAGATCCAGGCGTGTCTCAGTATATCAGGTGCGCTGAGCAAGTTGGAGATTGACCTGGGCTTCAAGACTAAAGTCTCAAATGAGCACATTGCCCAGTACCTTCAAGATGTTGTCAGGACCGCTTCGCATCTTCAGCATCTAAGTGTCCGTGGGGCTCTCACAGAGTCTCTCATGGGCTCGGTGTCCTCGATGTGCAACCTCCACACCCTGTCCCTTCGCTCGGGCCCCTCATTGACCACGGATGCACTACTTGCTATTTCGAGCTTCCAAAACCTCTCCGAACTCGAAATTCATGCAGGGCATATCGGTGATGACGATCTATCTGCTGCCTTTGCCGACAAAAATACCCTATTATTCCCTTCGTTGACCCAGCTCCACATACGTGCGCACACGCCGTTGCTTGCGCTAATTCTAGACAGAATGCCCATAGATACTTTAAATGCCCTCCACATAGAAGCCGAAGAAACGGCTGGTGTCCCAGCTGCCTGGAGTCCAGTACTCGGAAACATCAGCACGAAGGCATCTAACAGTCTTCGGGATCTCATTATAGAGCATCACATCGAAATAGACGAGACGGAACTAGAGAGCACTTCAAGCGTTTATACCACTAGCCTATCGCCTGAACCAGCTAAAATAAATACCCCGATACCCTTTTCTGATCTTCAAACACTCGGTTCCCTGCGATACCTTTCGAAATTCGTCCTTGACACTACACTTCCGCCTGTCATATGCGATGAGAACCTGATAACTCTCGTCAAAGGCTGGCCAGAACTCCAACATCTTGATTTAAGTTCGGCCTCCCCAAAATCTCAGGTCAAGTCCCTAACTTGCCGTTCTTTGTGCACACTGGCAATGAGGACACCTAACCTCATGTCCCTCGTTGTAGCGCCTGAGTTGAAGGGATACGATGCTGCTACTGTCCCTGCTGATACTCCCTGCCAACATACTTTGACCCGCCTGACATTCGCATGTTCTCCTCCGTCCGATTCTGTGAGAATGGCGCAGTACCTTCACCGCCTTTTTCCGATGTTACTCGAGGTGGATGGATTACTTGAGCATGACGAAGGGTGGTCCGGAGTGCGGGATGCACTCCGGTTATTTCCAGAACCCTTGTCGCCATAGATTATATGATTTTCTTCTCCTTAGATAGATCCTTGGAGCTTGTTCATAGACCGTTAGATGGTCGAGTTGATTTTTTAAATGTCATTCCATGAATCAATACAATACTTATACTACTGGCTTCAGAGGCTTTCGTATGTTTTCTTGACTCGTTAAATTATCTGCTGTCTCATACGAGAAATTTGATAGCAATGCTGAGCACACGATATTGCAAATGTACTACTCTACACGTGGATCTAATACGTAGAGTGCTAACGCATACCAAAGGCATCATTTAAACAACAGGAGGTTTGGTACCGGGAGTGAAGGTATAGGTGAGACCACATTTGCCGCAGTATTGACGGTCCTTGTGGAAAGCCATCTATAACCATGCTTAGCAAGAACGAAAATGCCGAGTCAGAAAAAATGACTCACGAAGATACCAGCACCGCACTCGGCAGAAGGGCACTCGCGGCGGAGACGCTTAATCTTGCCGTCGGAGTCGACCTTGTAGTACTTCAAGATCGACATCTTGACCTTCTTGCGCTTGTGCTTGATTTTCTTGGGGGTCTACAGAGGCTGTGTAAGGACGAAAAAAATTTTACGGAGAGGGAAGAACAACAAACCGTGTAAGTCTTCTTCTTGCGCTTCTTGGCACCACCGCGGAGACGAAGAACCAAGTGAAGGGTAGACTCCTTCTGAATGTTGTAGTCGCTGAGGGTACGGCCATCCTCGAGCTGCTTGCCGGCAAAGATCAGGCGCTGCTGGTCGGGAGGGATGCTAAGAACGATATGATTAATTATTCTAAATAACAAAGGGAGATTGCTTACCCTTCCTTGTCCTGGATCTTGGCCTTAACATTGTCAATGGTGTCCGAAGACTCCACCTCAAGGGTGATGGTTTTGCCCGTAAGGCTGAAGGAGATGAGTGAGTATCCTGTCGAGAGTGGAGGTAGAGTACATACGTCTTTACGAAAATCTGCATCGTAAACGCGGATGCTTTCTCTGTCCAACGATCTCAACGATGGAGTCTTTGAAAAAGCAAGAGCCGTTGCTGCGTCAGCAGCGATTTCTGTTGATACCTGAATAAAAATAAGGTTTGATCTCACGTGATGCACCAAATAAGTACAAAAATAAGTACAAATGTTCTTTGGCCGCGGTCGCGTGGAACGCGTCTTGCCCCGTCTATCCAAGATTTGTCAATATACTCGAACTATGGACAGCGATGAGGATACTCAAATTATGAATGCTGAGCCCCTTATGAGCGTCGCTAAAGGAAAGGGGAAGGCTCAAGACCGTGGACAGACATACGACAATGATAATTTGCCATGGTATGCAATTTAGGGAGTGTTCACCATCTACTACTCCTTACTCTGGCATAGGGTAGAAAAGTATAGACCAGTTACACTTGATGACGTGGTCTCTCACCGCGATATAACGAGTACTAGTGAGTTCATGACACTCATCTTTGTATCACTATTCTCAGTCGAAGGTAGTCGAAAGGTTTATAGAGAAAAACAGGCTACCTCATCTACTCTTCTATGGCCCTCCAGGAACGGGAAAAACGTCGACAATCCTTGCAGTTTCTCGGCGAATATATGGTGCAGATTACAAGAAACAAATACTCGAGGTATGCGCCCATTTCGCTTTCTTCCTTCCGAATCTAACGCTTGACAAAAGTTGAACGCCTCAGACGAACGTGGCATAGAAGTCGTGCGAGAACAGATCAAACAATTTGCAGAGACACGCACGCTCTTTTCGAAGGGGTACAAGCTCATCATCCTTGATGAGGCCGACATGATGACACAAGCCGCTCAGGCTGCTTTGCGTCGTGTCATAGAACAATATACCAAGAATGTCCGATTCTGCATCATCTGCAACTATGTCAACAAGATTGCACCAGCCATTCAAAGTCGGTGCACTCGATTCAGGTTCTCTCCCTTGCCGATCGCCGAAGTCGAGAAACGACTTAATATTATCATCGAGGCAGAAAGGTTAGTTCCTTCTGACATGCTAAATACAACGGTCAGACAATCATATTTATTACCAGAGTCGCCTTGACAGACGATGGAAAGAAAGCCCTTTTGAAACTTTCAAAGGGTGACATGCGCCGCGCTCTAAATGTCTTGCAAGCCTGCCATGCAGCATACGATATTACAGGGGAAACTGAGATCTACAATTGCACCGGCAACCCACACCCGTCTGACATAGAAACTATAGTCAATTCAATGCTTTCTGATGAGTTCACTACGTCTTACCAAAGTGTGTCCTCATGATCCTCAGCAGTGCTCATGAACTGACAAGTGGTCAAGTGATTTCGAGTATGAAAACGGAAAGAGGACTGGCTCTGCAAGATCTTCTTACTGGGGCGTATGATTATGTCGAGACTATTGAGTTGAAGCCTCATGCCAGAGTATACCTTCTAGACCACCTGGCTACAACAGAGTAAGCACCGTTCGAGCTATTCGTTCCTATGGTAGGCTTACAGCTGACCTATCTTTTGCTAGGCACCGTTTGTCTACAGGAGCAAACGAGAAAATTCAGTTGACGGCTTTGTTGGCTGCATTCAAAAACGCAGTCGAGCTTTGTGCCAAAGGCACTTGATTTCCTGGCCTGTAGTCGTGATCATCGTGCAATTGGAACAATGTATGTAAAGTTGTGACATCCAACATGATTCTCAAAGGATAGATTGGAAGTTGTCCATGGTGTGGATATCTTATCAAACTACTGTCTTATTTGCCCATATCATAATATACCCTCCGCCCACTCGAAAACCCGTGTCCTGCTCCAGGTAGTCCTGATTAGAAATGGGCTCGTCAGCTCGTCTTTAAATGACGATGAGCTGAGCTAAGCTGATCGATCGGCTCTTGTCAGTAACTTGGAAGAGAACTGAACATGATAATCAGGTTATCAATGTGTCTTTTTGCCTGACATGTCTGACGAGTTCGAGAGAATATTGCGACCACGAGTGACAAAATTCGCAAAACTCAACCTTGAGTCCATCTCGTCAATTGTGCTGGGGTTAATGGACACGTCGGAATCATGAAAGAGGATGTATTGAGAGATGACAAACTGTTTCCGCATTTCGCTTGCCCAAGTTATTTCCCTCAATTGAGGAGCATTCAAGGATGCACCTAGTATACCCAACACCATCCCAACAAGCGTCTCGATTACAATCTTGGTACGTGCGCGAGGTTAGACTATGAAAGCGCGCTCGTAACCAGTATACGCACGCTCCGTGGCAACGATCCTTCTGGCCGTCCAATAGCTTTTAGGTGTGAGAGGTCTGAAAACACCAAGCACAAGTAAATGATATGAACAGGAAGAGTGATTCATCAGCTGACGTTCAAAGGCCGAATATGCCGCTATAACCTCGACCGTCAGCCTCTGAAAGTAACCTGCAACATGACGCATACCATGAAATATAGAAAGTGTAGCGAGCATAAGGAAGAGTCGGCCCAAACTGTGCATGCTGGAGGTTGGAATCAGGACGCGTCAATTATTCCACGTGGTGAGTGATGCTTGTCCCTTGACAGTCACTCTGGCAATCTCAATGGCATTTCCTATACCTGCTCATCTACCTCGGCGGTCTGCTCCTCAAGATGTATCGACCCGGATTCTCTCAAAAATCGATGGTGCAACGAATAAAACATTGAATGCAGAACTTGCCCGTTCCTGGGTGTCAGAACTGGATGAAACTATCACGTCAACCAAGGTAGTCTCTAGAGGGCCTCCCGTCTACATATGGACTCAAACTTGGTGTAGCTTCGCTTGCAAGAGCGTATTCAGAAAGACCTACCGGAATTCCAGAGACAGTTGGCAGCTTCAAAGGATGTTCAGGAACGTTTACGCGCTTTGACCGCCAATGTAGATACCCTGAGCAACTCAGTTACTAGCCCGGAGGTGAGAAGTATCTCTCATCTGTATGGCTTTTAAATTCAATTGAAAGGATATTTAGACAGGACTCATACCAACACTCGTCCGAACGTTAACTGAACATACGGAGTTAGCAGAGCAGGCTACGGAGGCTCGCGTCGAGCATGAGGCTCTTTCTCATTTATTGAATTGTAGGATATCACTCAAGTCTCTTGAGAATCTTGTTAAGGATGGCAAACTGTCAGAAGCTGTGGGAGTGTGCAGGGAGGTCGAGACGTTATTTCAGTCGACTCCGCCGTATTTGGATGAAACTCACGTCATGGTGGATGTAAGAGTGAGTTCCAGCTGCAATCTGCCCTCTCTTTGAGGGATTGAACCATGCTCCACTCAGCGTAAATTCAGTGCTACCCAAGCTCGGAACGACGAACAGCTCAGTGAAGCATACTCAAGAAGTGTCGTCATCTCACAGCATGAAATTGAAAATTCCAGTTATGAGCTTACTATTCATGCCTCAGTTCAAGGTACGCTTCATGTCATATATATATCTGGACAGGCTATATGTAAGTTCTGCAGTCCGACAATCCGATGCTGCTATCCACCTGTCTGACGTTCTGACTTCACTGTCATCTAACGCCTTATCAAACCATCTCACAACTTTACGGCGCGACCTGGCAAGCCAGTTCATCGACCTGCTATCGAGACAGCCTGTATCGATCACAATGTCGTCGGAGGCTTCAAGGCACAACGTCGCACTGAATCCTCAAAGATCCAACGATGAAAATCTCATCACCAGACTGGAAAATTTCTCAAGTTTCTTCAATTTTCTCTCTTCCAACTTCTTTTCTGGCCTCCCCGCTTCGCAATCGGCACCTTTCACGCGCTCGCTCTGCAAACCAACAACGACTAGCATTCTTAACAATCTCCTGCTTCCTTCCCTCCCAACATCATTCGATCTCCTTCCTCCGTTCTTGGAATTAGCGCGACAAGCAGTCGCTTTTGAAGACAGGATCGTCATTGGACTGTTAGGCAACGACCCGACCGATCGTCCCATCAAAAGTTGGGTTGACGGCGTGGGTGGACACTACGAACGTCAGAGACGAATGGAAATCCTCAACCGCTCACGAGAAATAATCGTTACCCCGGACGACCGGTCTGACACATTTCTTGTTGAAGTTGAAGTTGAAGTTGATCCTATTGCTGAACCATCTGTTGTTCCTGTCCAAGACGACGCGCGGAGCTTTGACGATGGCATGGATTTGAAGCTTGGCCAAGTGGCAGTCGGTATTTCCAAGGAAGAAATCAGTCCCATTAAAGACGACGCGTGGGGCTTTGACGACGATATGGTCTTGAAACATGATCCAGTGGTGATTAATACTTCCAAGGAGGAAATCAGTTTTGTCAAAGACGATGCCTGGGGCTTTGATGACGACCTTGCAGATGTTGGAGCTGGAGAGACCATGGTTGAGAATAGTTGGGGCTTTAACGACGATATTCCCGCCAAACCTGAGCCTAAGTCAGCTTCTCCTGATGTTACCCAAGAGGTCCCGCCTGCAAAAGTCATCAATAGGGACAATGAGCAAGAATCAGACCCATCAGAAGCATGGGGATGGAATGAAGATGAAGACGTGCCCCCGACAGAGGAGTCTGCCTGGGACGATCCATGGTCTGACCCGCCTGTTACGTCCACTCCGGGTCCCGCAGCTGAATCTCGCCCTCCTCCTGCACCCTCAATAACTTCACCAAAAGTAGCCGGCGGACTTCAGAAAGCTGCCAACAAAGGAAAGAAAAAATATCTCAACGGAAATTCATCCGCGTCATCACCTGTCATAACATCTCCTCAACCTTCTGTATCAACCACCTCCTCTCCACCCTTGAATAAGCCATTGTCAAAATTATCCTCTCCCCAGCCTTCCAACGGACATCGTCCACCTGCGACATCACAGCCTTCCAACGTCGACCTACGACCCCAACTGCTGAAAGAGACATACGTGGCTTCCGGACGCTCAAAGCTTTTAATCCGTCAAGTAGAAGATGTTCTTGCTGAGGGAAAACACCTCATATCTTCGTCTATTTTTCCTCCTTCATCTTCTGCTGAAACCTCGACTGCAGTCGGTACAACTCTTCTGCTGACAGCACCCGCGGTACTCGACCTACACTGTGCGTTATACCCTGTCAAATTCTCACAAGCGCTTCAAAGCCCAGAAGTCGGAATGCGTTATGCAAATGATTGCGCATTCCTTGCTAGGGAGGTTGAGCGTGTGAAACGAGTTTCAACAACCTTCGTTGGGGAGCGATTGGGGGAGTGTGCAGACCGTTTGAAAGTCTTAAGCGAGAGCTGGTATTCTGATGTTATTGTATGTGTCCATCGTCATACGTTTTTCGGCCGTTGACGGCCTTGAGATACAGACCAGGGAACAGAAAGCGCTAGACAAGATCTTAAAGGGTGGTGCGCAGGGTTTTACTTACACGGGAGATCAGGATCGCTATGATGAGTGTGAAGGTGCCATGACCCAGGTGCTTAAGGAAGTGCGGCGGCTCGCATCGCGGCTTAAGGTATGTTCTTCTCTGAATACTGTAACATTACAATTTATGTCTGCGTTCGCAGGGAATTATGACCAAGACTAAATACTATACAGCCATTGGATTCTTTGTGGAAGCCGTGCTCGACCGGACCATACGTGACATCCTTGCACTGCCTGACATTCCTGAAGTCGAGTCTCACCGTCTCAGCGAGCTATGTCACATCTTCAATGCTCTAGAGGGCTTGTTCGTCGAAGATACCACACAAGTTCGCATCCTACCTGCTATTCTTGTGAACGCCACTCTAAACTTTAATACATGACAGCCGGCTTTTGTTGTCGCATACGTCCCTTCATGGCTCAAGTTCTCTTACCTCACTGAGCTGCTGGTGAGCGATCTTTACTCGTATCCGATTTTCGTGGGTTTACTTGATTCTGGGCTTTCAGGAGGCATCCATGGCAGATATCACTTATCTCTTCGAGGAGGGTGCCCTTGTGGACTTCGAAGTCGATGAGCTGGTACGACTTGTGCGAGCACTCTTCGCAGACACTCAGCTTAGGACAATCACAATTACGAAGCTAATGAGTGGGCATCCCGTTCCTCAAGGACAGTAGTAATTTCTGTGCGGACATGAAGCATGCGCCATTGAGATTTGGCGACAGTAATATATATCTAGTGATCAATAATATTGCTTTCTAATCAAAACGGTTCTGGCGGCTGAAAGCCGCATCTTACGTTGTCGGTTTCTTGTCCGTATAGCTCTTCAACCGTTTGTAATCCCTTTCCGCCTTTGCTTCTGGAGTATTTTTCTTTTCACTCCCTTTAGTATCTCCTTTCCCTTCTCCTTTCCGTTTTCGCCACTTCTTGGGAACAGATGCAGCCCCCTCAGCTGCCAGGAAGTCTTTTATTGACGGCAGAGCAGAGCTCGCGAGTGGGACCAGACGCATAGGATGATCCTCGTCACCTTCGTCTTCACCTTCCTCTATTTGAGTGCGCGGTTGTACGGAAGTAGCGGTTGATGATGATGCTAATACAGATTTGAGGAGTTCAGGTTTTGAAGGCTCGGACTCGGGCTCAGAGCAGCCGGTGTCGATCCATTTACGATTTGGCGCTCTTTCCCAATCGCGCTCTGGCTCGGGGTCGCGCATATTCGGGCGTTGGGACTCGTTTTCGCCTTCAGAGTCAGAATCGAATTTAATACCTTCATAGTCTCCAGCATCAGCAAAAATATCAAAGTCTTCTGGCAGAGCCTCAATCTCAGGTTCTGGAGCAGGTGGTGGCGGTCGCGGTAATGGTGGAATTGCTACATTCGAAGATTCCGCTAGTGGTGGTGGAGCTGGCTCCGTGGCAGCCGACACGAGAGTTTTTGAGGTACTCGCAGCGGTACCAACATCATCCACTCTTCGTTTCTTCTTCTTCCTCTTCTCTCCCTCTCCCTCCCCGTCCTTGACTTTCTTCTTCTTTTTCTCACCAGCACCAATGGGTGTAAACCCTATAGGCCGAAACTTGCCAGCACGTTTAGCTTCCTCAAGCACGCGAACTTCCTCTTCTATTGTCTTTTCTCTATCTTCACCCCCTGGCTCTCCTTGTCCCGTAATCTCCATTTTTGAACCTTGTCCAGTACGCTTTGCTTTGAGTTCGCGTATCAAGTCCTCGCGTGTTCGTTTCTTTGGCTGCGCCTGCGATTCTGCAAACGCCTTCTCGAGCGATTCGTCGTCTGCCAACACATCTGCACCCATAGTAGTGCGTGCACGATTCTGTTCTAATAGTGCCATGTCGAGACCTTTCACGAGGATAGTATGAGCGGCATCTCCACCCAGATAGTGGCGTTGAGCCTCAAGCTGTTGATATATATGTCCATGGGTTTAGAAATATATGTAATAAACGGGATGACAAACGGTAGACTTGTCTTGACCTGCAGCGCGTTTCTCAAAATCCTCAAGAACGGCTTCCACCTAGGCAGTGTATGTTGAGAAGATAGTTGGAGTATTCCATGTAGCTCACGTACTTGGGCATAATCTCCTCCTTGCCCTTCACGCCGTTCGGCCGCTCGATCACGGTATTGCCCTTCGATAGTATTTTTCTTCACTTTTCGCGGTTTGAACGCTGGTTGAGAAGCATCCAAGGTTCTGGAATTGGTCTTTCTGAGCGATAGATCGTGAAATGTGCGGAGTTGAACATCAAGATTGGACGCACGACTTTGTGAAGCCA
Source organism: Termitomyces sp. DKA19 (assembly GCA_018851325.1). Classification (NCBI taxonomy): domain Eukaryota; kingdom Fungi; phylum Basidiomycota; class Agaricomycetes; order Agaricales; family Lyophyllaceae; genus Termitomyces; species Termitomyces sp. DKA19. Next base: position 43,810 of record JABCKS010024870.1, on the reverse strand, counting down.
GACGAAGACGGCGATGCGACTGGGCGCGGCTTTTGAAGAAGACGACGGAAAGCATCCTGTTCAAAAGTTAGGATGTTAGTGCAGGAGCAAATGTAACCTACTTGATCCATGAAACTGCCGCTACTTAACACGTCGTTGAAATCTTGTGATGGTTTTGGACAACCTCCACCATTTCAAATAAGAGGCAGTCACGGCCATCTACGGTCAATTTCTGTATCTAGCTACCATATATCCATTCACCGGCGTCGGAATCTCTTCATTGTAATCCTATTTGATGACTTCGAGGACGTCGTTTCCTCCGAATCCCGGGTGGAGTCCAGCAGGAACATGACTGGGGACACCACTGGCACTCAGGCTATTGAGGCCTTGGCGGACGACAATGGTGCTTACTAGCATCGCTTGGCAGACCACCAATGTCCACTGTCACGAGCATGTTGCCCACTTACGCGTGCTAAGACGCCGATGAAGGGACCACTAACCTGCCAATGTTCGACATGTTTAACTGCAGCCTTCCAGTACATTCAAATACCATATTGTGTAAGTCCGTCTCTCATCTTACTGCTAGCGCCGCGTCCCTCGTCGAAAGTCTCAAAGTCAAAGTCTTTTGTATACCCGCATCGTAGGCAATACTTTGGCCAAACTTCATATGTCCATCCTCTCTAGATTTCAGTCTGGCCATCAGCTAAAAAGTGAAATTTTGAAAGATTCCATAGAACTCCAGGAGGCCCATGAAAGCTCCGGCAAAACTCTTTCACTTCAATATTTGATCAGAGAACGTACGTCAATCGTCTCGAGGAAGTACACCTTCTCTTTTCCAGTTCCTTCGAGTCGGACCTTGCCAGCAACTTTGCACCCACTAGTCCAACCTTGGGAAGGGCCGTTTGGGACAGATGCACAACCAACAATCATTTCATCTTTCATTCAACATCGGTGGGTTTTTCAACAACAAGCTTGGAGTGTTTCAATGGGCCAGCACTCGAATTAGTAACCAGTATTCAGTGTTAGTTCTAATTAGTCAACTAAGCATCCCTGGTACTCAGGCTTTTGACCTATTATATTCTTGGTTGATCTTGAAGGTTTTATATACATAGGATTGATAGTAGTACATTCAACTCAGCAAAGTCCTAGCGCAATCATATCTCTTGGCGTTAAGCATCATAGTTACCGTTGTTTATCCAAGCATATAGAAATTACATTATTTTTAAGTATGACTGTCTGTTCCTATGCAGATTCCCGCCATTGACCTTCGCCTCCCATACCCACGTACCACTCCTTACCAGATGTCGTCGCCGAAATATATCCAGCACGTATCGTAAAATCACCGAAACGTTCCCCAGGTTGGCGTTCTAGCGCATATCGTTTGATCATAGGTTCCAAGATCGCAAGAATCTCGGGTTCGGTTACCGATTCTATACAGAAGGGTTAAGCATAGATAGAAGTGGAAATGGGGAAAAAGGATGCGTACCTCGGTAGATTTTATTCATACGCTGGCCGTGGTAGCCACCGCCGAGCAACATCAGGTATGTTCCTGGCGCCTTCCCAACAAATGCGACCTCTGCACGAGAGTATCGTTATGATCAAGCAAGTGAAATCTTGGGATACTGCGTACCGGCGACATAGGGCCGCGCACAACCATTCGGGCAACCAGTCATACGCATAACAATAGCATCGTTACGTAGACCATTTTCCTCGCAGATTTTCTCGACCTTGTCAATAAGGAGAGGTAGGTACTGCAAGACAATGAGGATATATATCAATTTCAATTTTTTGCAAACGAAAAACACGCAACGTACCCGTTCCGACTCCGCCATCGCAAGTCCACAAGTGGGGAACGCCACACACGCCGAAGACGACAACCTCAGTGCGCTGTGATTGAGATTATCGAGTTTATATTTTGCCAGCAATCGCTTAATCTCGGGCAGGTCAGCATCGCTGACGTCTGACACCAGCACATGCTGATTAGTCGTGAGGCGGAACGTCCCCTTGTGGATCTTGGCAATCTCGCGGAGACCCGTCTTGAAGTCACGCCCTGGCTCATCCTGGATACGACCATTCTCGACGAAGAGCGTGAAGTGATGCTTGCCGTCTTCGCCCGTGTGCCAACCGAAGTCGTCGACGTTGCGGTCGAAGGTGAAAGGCCGTGCGGGCGCAAGTTTATATCCGAGGCGCTTTTCGAAGTCGGCTTGGAAGGCAGAAAGACCCATGCGATCAATGGTGTACTTGAGACGGGCGTTCTGGTAAGAGTTTCAATAAGTAAAATGGCTTAGTGACTCCAGGATGGAGGAGGAATTACCTTGCGACTAGAAAAAGGGTGGATCAGTCAGGATTGTCATTGCAATGTGCAGAGTATACGCACTCAGCACGGTTACCGTTGTCTCTTTGGGTCATCATGATGGCTTCTGCAACGAACCGTCCCTGATCTGGTGTACAGAAACCAACAATATCACCAATGCGAGGATAGGTCTTCTTGTTACCATGAGTAACACCCATACCACCTCCAATGGTGACATTAAAGCCCTCTAGCTCGCCGTTCTTTCCAACAATGGCAATAAAGCCGACATCGTTGGTGAACACGTCTACATCGTTCGTGGGGGGCACAGCGACAGCGATTTTGAACTGAGTTGTCAAGTTAGAGTCAATACCAGCCAGGGTAGAGGGCGGATGAAAGACTAACTTTACGAGGAAGGTAGAACTCGCCATAGAGTGGTTCGTGGTCTTGGAGGGCTTCACCTGCTACTAGCTTCTTGTCGAGCCAGATCTCGTGATATGCCGTCGTGCGAGGAATGAGGTGCTCGCTGACATCCTTTGAGAATTGATATACTTCGTTGTGCAACTTCGACATTGTCGGAATCGACGAGCAGACAACATTTCTAGCTGAAGGTCAGTTTACTCCTTTATGACACAGAGAGAAACACTACCCACCGGTTGACATCACCACATGCCGCAAGTGTGTCCAGCAACACGCGGTTGATATCCTGGATCGCAGGCTTCAAATGTCTCTTGATGACACCATGGAACTGGAACGTCTGCCTCGTCGTAATCTTAAACGTCCCAGACCCATGCTCATCAGCAATCTGGTCCATCTGTAGCCACTGATTTGGCTTGCAAACACCACCAGGCATCCTAACACGAATCATGAAGCTGTACGCGGGCTCAGCACCCTGCGCCTGTCTCTCGTCCCTGATATCGCGGTCATCCTGCTGATAGATACCATGGAACTTAGTTAGCTGTGTGTCACTCGGCGCCAGCGCACCAGTACTGGTATCCTCCAGACCTTCAGCAATAGTACCACGCAGGTAACCAGACGCAGCTTTGATATGCTCGTTCGTGATCGGTTCGGGCTCAGCCTCAGTGACCTCGATCGCATCGACGCCCAGCGCCTTCCACAACGTCGGCTCCCACACTGCGTAACCAGTCTTCCACCCGTCAGCATCTTGATCATCCCCAAGCCCCAGTGATGCGACCTTCTCCCCTCCAAGCTTCTCCAACTTCGCATCAAGGTCTTTCCCTGGTTTATTATAGTATCCCGCATCCTCTGGCCTGGGCCAATAGTGGCTATCACCCATAGCAAACACGCTGTACTTCAGACCGGCAAGAACCGCCTCTCCACGAGCAGCAGCCGCGTTCAGCGCCTTGAAGAACTGTCGGCCGTTCTGCGGTGGCTCTCCCTGCCCCGCTGTACTTGTCACGAACGTCACATGCGCTTCCTCGCCCCGAAGCCCTTCAAGACCGACGGAGTCGAACGCCTTGATGCTCGTAGCAAGCCCACGTGCTGCTCCACGCCCTGCGAGTCGCTTAGCTACTTTCTCAGCCGCACCTCCGTCAGAGGCATAGAGTACCAACAGAGGTTTGTGCTCCATACCCGCCACGAGGTTACTATATGCAGCCTTAACACGAGCGCGGCGGGCCTCCTGTACACGTCCGCCGAGACTACTGACGAGCTCCGAGGCCAACTTGGGTTCGGCAAGGGAGAGCTGGGAGAGGTGGTTCTGCCTGTCGAGAAAAGTCTTCAGCTCGTTTTTAATGGCGTCGGAATCGAGACTGAAAGGCTCTTCGCGCGTTGGATCCCAGCGGTAGAGCGGCCAATACCCCGCATCGACTGCAAGCTTTGTTTCTTTGAGAACTTCCAACGCAGTCACGTCATCCGACGAGTAGGGAAGGTGCGCTAGAACGACAGAGGGACCGTCGTATTGGTCTGCCTCGATGAAACATTGGAGGACTTGTGAGTAAGATGAGAATAAGGCACAGGACGCGACGAAGACGTCGCCGTGGTTCATCGCGTACAGTCCAACATCCTGCTTGCGACGTGCAGGATCTACATCAGCACGGGAAGAGTAGGGCGATGTATCGAGCAGGAGAATATTGACATTAAGCCTGCTCGCCAGCGCGTGATGGAGACCTGAAGCACCAAGATCATACGACCACGCGTCGGAGCCGATGATCCAGCGCGAGCGAGCAGGAAGGTAGGCTTGGAGCTCGAGGATACGTACAGTTGCGGGGTGTGCGATAGGCACGTCCTTGAGGCTCTGGACGATTTGCGAGCCAAGGACCTTAGATTTGAGTGGGTCGTCCTTGGAAAGGGCCCATTTGGAAAGAAGGGAGTGCAATTGAGCGGGCGCCGTGCTGTCCTGAAGGAGGTCTTGGACAGCGGTGACAAGGTCTGCACGAAGGTCGAGCTGGCCCCTCACGCGGCCAAGGGCATACTCAGGAGTGGTGGCGACTGCTCCCTGAGAGGCAACAAGTACTGGATCATTGATGATTTCAAGACGGTCGTTGAAGAGATGGGAGAGAATTTTCGAAAATGCAAGCTCGTGTTTTGGAATTTGTGGGATTGCAGTTCGCGAGGCGAGGGAGGGTGAGACGCCGAGGCTGAGACGGGTAGATGAAGTGTTTTCGGAGGCAGCCTGCTCGAGCAGATTCTGCACATCGGCAGCCGTGATGTTATCAACACTACCGAGAACACCACTTTGAACGACAGGTCTAGATTGGGGTTCACGTTGCTGAAGAGCGCTGACTATCTCAAGATAGAGGGGGAGCCATTTTGTTGTCCACCGGTGGACCTGCTCGAGGACGATCACGCGGGTGACTGTTGTAGGGATAGCATGCAGTAATTTGGAGGGGAGAAGAGGGCTGAGAAGTGAATGGAAAACATACGAGACGCCATCAATTTCAGGGAACGTCTCGATCTTACCAAAGACGAAGACAACGGTCTGGGCATCGGATAGTCCTTGCTTTGTTACTGCACGCAAAGGGCGACGGGTATGTGTCAATGTTTCAAGGGCAGCGGTCTCATACTCCCTGTGTAGGGCCGAGGCTGCCGTATCGGCAAGACATTCCGAGTGCTGCTCTGTGCCAGTAGGAGTCACATGGCCTGGAGTTATTGGATGTTTCTCACTCAGCAAGAAAGGTAGCACCCGGTCTTCCGCGAGTTCCGAAAGAGATTCGTGGGAGGTACCGGGATAGAAAGCATGGACGACGGCCTTCCTTTGAGTGAGAGCTAAGCGAGATGCAAGGAGGGCATTGTCATGGGCCTGTTGTGGTGTTGAGGAGACGAGGAAGAAGGGAACTGCAGCACGAAGAAGAATGGCATCGGAGAGGTCGTCCTGGAGTGCGATGTGCAGGACGACGGGGCGAGAGGAGATCTCTGCAAGATGGAGGACAAGTCGAGTGAGGACTTGGGTGTGAGATGAGGTCGTGAACGAGACGAGTCTTGCATCAGTATTTCTTAGAATTATTTCGCCGGCGTCAGAGCCCAGGGGTGCAGAGAGGATCCTTGGTTTGTGATCCGCGTTTGCGAGGAGCCTGTAGATCGACGAAAAGGAAGAAGGCTGGGAGTCGACCAGGACGCTGGACGCAAGGAACGCAATGCGCGCGACTGCCTCAAGCGCAGACATTATGGCTCCGTCTATGTTTAGTTTTCCTGTTCTCTAAAAAAAGTGAATTGCTCGAAAGCACCTCATTGATTTGCAAGTATTTGCAATCAAATCCAATCTGATCGGGTACCTTTTATGGCCAACCACATTACTTGCATTGGCCTCCTCGTCGCTCTCCTCGTCGCCCTCCTGGCCAAGCCTCTTGATGCCCCTCTACAACACACCGGAAACGTTCTCCTGCTGACCGCCCATCCCGACGATGAGTGCATGTTCTTTGCCCCAACAATACGCGCTCTTGTTCGTGCGGAAACTCCCGTATACTCCCTCTGTCTCTCCGTGGGCAACGCAGACGGCCTAGGTTCCATACGGAGAGACGAACTAGCTCGTAGTCTTCAAGTCTTGAATATTCCCGCACACAGACGATGGGCCGTCGACCATCCTGACCTGCAAGATAATTTCACCGCACGTTGGGATGCAGTCACCATAGCCAGTGTCCTCCAGCCATACGTCAAGTCAAACAACATTGATACTGTGCGTTACCACTCTAGTGGCCACGATTCACATGACTTATGGCCTACAGATCCTTACTTTTGATTCTGGCGGCGTCTCCGGTCACCCAAACCACTGCTCTCTCCCAGATGGCGTAGCTCATCTACCTGCCCCGCCCAAGTTGTATACCCTCGTCACCCGTCCACTTCCCGCAAAATATATTGGTGTTCTGGCCCCTTTGCTAGCCAAGATTTCAGTTTATCAAGATTGCATATACCCCGCTGCATCAGAGCGTTTCAGCCGATTGCTCCGTTTCGCAACAGATACTAACTCTTCCCAGCGGGTAGCTGTTTCTGGAATATACGACTACGTCACTGCTCTCCAAGCGATGCGTGCACACACAAGTCAGCTCGTATGGTTCCGCTGGCTTTATGTACTCTTTTCTCGGTACATGTGGACTAATGAATGGGTAGAAATATCGCCATCTCCCGTTTTATAAAAGAGATACATGTAGATTACAAGAACACAGAACGAAAGTCATTATATACCATAAAAATAGACAGAATAATACATCTTAGGTAGTCAAAAAGATTCATAGAGTTCATCCACATCACAATACTTCTTTTGAAAGTACCTTCATCAGTCCCAGCCGCTAGCATCAGTATATATATGTCCTGAGTCGTGCGAGCGTCAGACCCAATAAGAAGCCACAACCAAAAACTGCAAATGAGGGGCATTCATTTTACTAATCAAAAGAGTTGGATTGGCGGAAGAACAAAGAATCTTAAGTTCACGAAGGGACGGCGCATGAACTCCGTGCGCCATATAATGCTTCCACGAAGACGGAGGGTCGGGATGATCAGAGTACGTTTCACCAATGGAGACGGTGAATGTTTCAAGGTTCGGACAATTGTCTAGCAATTGCAGACAGGCGTAATCGCTCCAAACTTCTCTCGCTGCGAATTTGACGCAATTCCTGTACTCTGATACGTTCGATAACTCACTCATAACCGGGAGATCCTGGTTTCCAGGATGGTTGACCGACTGGGGTGGATCATCCGGATTTGTCGTTGAAGACGTCTCTGACTCCTCATGACCTTCTGCAGATTGATACGATGTCTCTACATGTCCCAGAAGGGCAGAATGACCTGAGCACGGGGAAATGGTCTCTTTCTCCTCATGGACTTCTCGATGCTTTGCATTTGACGAGAGAGAATGAGGACTTTCGATCTCTCCTTCACGACACATAGACATATGCTCCGAAAGAACCGCAGAACCCTTTTGCGTTCCAGCAAGCAACGAAGTCGTGGTGAGATTGTGCTGCCCCGTAGATCCCACTATGTGCGGCGAAGACCATATGTTCAAAGTTGGCCCGAGATCATGGTCGTCGGATACTGTATGGCCTCCTTCTGATCGCGCCGCCTGTACTTGAGGTTCGGGACTTGATCTCGACGTGTGTTCTGGGATGTTAGCCCGAGCATCGTCAGCTGTGTTCAGAGACGCTGCGAATCGTAGTTCGGAAGAATTTTTTGGAACTGTGTCGTGGGTATGGCCGACAAAAAACGGTCGATGTCTGGCGGAATGAATCGAATCATGTTGGTGTGTGGCAGGAAGAATGTTTGGATTGGAAGAGATAGCCCCTTGGGGTGCCTGTGGTGAATTAAGGATAGTACCTCCGAGGTGCGCCTGCGGACCTGTAGTGTTTGGTGATAGGAATTCGCTAGGCATGAGTGAGTCTGTCCTCCGGGGCGGTATATCTGGTGTGGTGGTGGCGCCATAATGTACAGCGGGGGAGTATGGAGACTGTTGCGGGTCATTCTTATTATTTTGGGGGCCATGAGGGTCATTATCTTTCAGATGCACATAATTTGGTGACACGAATCCGCCAGACATGGGTGAGCCTGTCCTCAAGGGCGATTTGTGTGATGGAGTCATTGAATGGGTGCCGTGATATGTAGCGGGGGCGGATGGCGACTGTCGTGGTCCATTTTCGTCGATTTGGGGGCCATGAGGGTCAATACCTTCCAGGTACGCCGGCGAATCTGGAGTATTCCGTGGCTTTGACCCACCAGGGGTGTGCGAGCCTTTGTTCAAGGGCGAAGTGCGTGGCGAAATCGCTGAGGCGGTGTCATGATTTGCAACGGAGGGGAACGGAGGCTGTCGTGGTTCATTTGTGCTGTCTTGGGGGCCGTGTAGGCCATTTTGTCCCAGATATGCCTGCGGATCTAGAGCATTTTGCCACCTGAACATATCATGCGTGTACGAGCCTGTCGTCAACGGCGAACGCACTGAGCGGATATCGCCTTTTTTGCCATGGTCCGCGGCGGGGAACAGTGAAGACTGCCGTGAATGATTCTTGTCATTTTGCGTGCCAAACATTGTCGTATGCGATTCATGAAATTGCGATTTTCGATTATCTGGAGTGGCTGCGAAATAGTCATCGGGACCGGGTGGGGAGATATAAGAGGGATTTACCATACCAGTGGGCCGAGGCGCCGGATTGTTAGCAATGGGTGGCGTCGGTGGCGTGGTTGTGGCTTGATACGACGTGGGTTTTGACTTCTGATCTTGTTTTTCTGGTGCTCCAAACTCTACGATATACGAATATCCTTCACCAGCGTCTCCGCGTTTGGGAGGTAGGGTCATGTGAATTGTGGGTGGAGTATGATAATCACTTTTATGGTGTCCGCTAGGTATGGTCGCCGTTGGCCCATAATAGTTGTACACCGGACCATGAAAATGATTGGTTACATTCGCAGAGTCAGAGTATGGAGTATCCGACGCAGAAGGGTTTCTTAGGCTAGATCTATGGAAACGGCGGTTTGAACTGGGATTCGGTTGATCTTCATTATAGTACGGGTCCGCTGCTTGAGAGGACAAGTAAGGCATGGTTGAATTTGAGCACTAGATGAAACGAGTAATAGATCAAAACAGCCGGGGGCGGGATTGAGGCTCTGCCTCTTGTCGGGAGTCGAATATAAATACCGAGGTTGCACAAGGGTATCCGTCCATCCCTTGTTGTCCATCTTTATGGTCAGCGAGGGTGTCAAGGCGACTTCAAGGTCTTGTTTTGTGTCAGAGGCAGTGACGGTATACTTGTGAATAACAAGACAAAGCAAGAATAGAAGAAACTTAAATTACTGTGGGTCCAAAGATAACAATGCTTTGAAGTAGCGCTGACCTTCAAGTTGTTAAATTTGGAAGTTATTGTCTGCCCGAAAGTTGACGATTGCATCGTTATTTGAGAAAAAATCTATATACAACACTGAATCTGTCACCCTGGTGTGATTCCTGTATATCTATGCTTTCTGACTTCTCGCTTCTCTGATGGACTCTTGTAGGGCACGGATGATCTTATCGATATCATCTCTCCCAGCATCGACGACAGACACACCCATGTGCCTGATTCAGAATTAATGAGCACACCGACGACGAAAACAAGGTTAGGAAAACAGACCCGATGCGGAAGTACTTGTCTAAAGAGATATAGATGTTATGGTCACGATTGAGCGACTGCAAAAAGACCCTCACCTTTAATTTCAGCCAACAGCCCTCCTGCAATGACAACTCCGCGCTGCGCAAATCGCGGTATGATATCCGACGCCCCGAGACCATCAGGGAAATACAACTTTAAGTAAGCAGGTCGACATCATTTCCATAACTTTCAAGGAAATCATATAATTTCGATTACATACAGTCGTCATTCCGTTCGCAGCAGATGCTGAATCAAGAGCGATTTGCTTTAGACCCAGTTCTGTCGCAGCGTCCTTGATACGCTTCGAAGCCTCACGATGTTGGCGGAACCGTTCTTCTAGAGACGGATCAGCGCAAGTCATTTGTTTAAGGGACGCGAGATAAGATTGAATCAGGTTGACCGGGGGTGTGGCGAAGTAAGCTGGACTGCCAGCTTCGTATGCCTTCATGATTGGTAACCACCTATTGAAAATCATAAGATGACTAAATCGTCGATCGAAGGAATTTGTCAGTACTTCTTCCAACTAGCATAGTATGAAGTCACTGGGGAAGTGCGGGTTTCAAATACCTGTACAAAAAGTTACAGGCTAAACCTGATTTCACAAAAATTAAATCACCTTGATAGCTCTCTCACTGGCAAGAACGATGCTAAGCCCAGGTGGTGTTCCGAGTCCTTTCTGGCTAGCAGTAAGAACAATATCCAGAGCCCAGTCGTCAAAGCGTATCTCTTCGCTACCGGCAGAACAGACACAGTCGGCGACGACCTTGACACAAGTAAAAGATTAGCTAGGTCCAGAGACCGTGAAACATTGCTTCACAAGAGTTTCCGGAGATATCCGCTTGACGGTTTCCGCGATAGACTTGGCATCCGACAGAACGCCTGTTAGAATGTGAATTAAAGTGATGATTGCCTATCATGAATTATACGTCGTACCTGTTGAAGTGTCAACATGTGTAAAAGTAACGATCTTGTATTTCTTCTGCTTTAGTGCTTCCTCGACTACAGTCTGTTCGACGGCTGTCCCTAGCTTGGCCTTAAGCACGTCCACATCGGCTCCGTAGGTCTGTAGACTGCAAGGTCCAGGTTTTAAGGATAAAACACACTCTGGATGGATATCATAAGTACGAACCAATCGGAAAAACTATCACCAAAGTATCCAGTGTGCAGTACCAGCGCGTTTTCTCCGGGCTCCACGAGGTTGGCTGCAACCTTTCGGGTGACGTTAGATTGAGGAAGCATTGGTTCATAGATCTTGCCTGATCCCATCCCAGCGTCCCACTGCCACTGATCAAGAACGGCTGTGCTTGTTTTGTTAATAATACCTCTCTATTCGTAGTTCAGCAGCTGGAACACTGAAAACACAGAGCTGACTCACCGTGTCAGACGAATAGCATCACCAAAGATCTTCACAAAATCTGGAGATACGTGTGATACGACAGGAGCGGCATTTGCAAAGAGGACCTGGTGAACTGTGAGTCCTCTGACATGTCCACGTCTGAATATCTTAACCTCATCAGAGACCTCAATTGGACCCGGAATTCTACAAAGAGGTCAAGTCCACGGGTGTCAATATTAAGAGCTTAAACTGACACAAGAAGTCTGTGAAACAAATGTCAGATGAAACATCCATTTTAATAATGAAACTCACTTGTGGGGTAACTATCGAGGTCATAGATTAGGAGGAGATAACGAGCAAAATGGCGTCGACGTACCTGCTTGAAGTCAGAAGTGGAGGACATGGTACGTCGTGTAATGGAAAGGGGCAATTGCGGCCTGAGTCTAAGAAACCGGAAGGATGGAGCGAATGCCCGGAGACGTGACTGGAATGCTATGAAATCACTGGCCAACATTATGCACATGTGGTGAAACGAATCTGCCTCTGAAGCTCTAGCAAGCCCTCTTTAATCAAGTCCACTATCAATTATTGTTCAGGATCCCGATGGCCTGGGATTATATTGAAATATCCACAACAACCGTTTAGACCACAGCAACCATTCAGCGGAGGTGCGGATGCCCGTGGCATGAGGTCAAAACGGATCAATTGCCGTTCCGTCTATCATAATCTAGCCGACTAGAGTGATCTAATTCTATTTAAGGGGACTCTTCGATTATAGCCTTTTTCGCGTTCTTTGCCTCGTTCAGTGACGTCTGCAGGCCCTTGGCAATTCTATCGATGTCCCCGCGTTCAACGTCTACAGCAGAGGTTCCCATGTGCCTAGGAATTGATCAGACTGAATACATCATGTACCAGCATGTTCGAAGAATGACAAACCCTATACGGATGTACTTGTCTGTGGGCGCAATATTGTCCACATGAAATTAGTCACTCTAAGGTTATGGTATAGGAGTTTACGCGCACCCTTTGCGTCTCCCAGACCGGCAGCGATCGTAATACCTTTCGATGCCATGCGGGGAACAACATCGGACGCCACGAGACCATCTGGGAGGTAAATCTGGCCCATATTCATGAGTCTTGTCACGTCTCGAAGAAAGGAAGGTAAGTAAACGTACAGCAGTCATTCCATTAGCTGCATATGCAATGTCTTTCGGCACTAGCGACAGGCCCAACTGGTCCGCAAGAGCTTTCACGCGTCGACTGACTTGTTTGTGGATAATATACCGCTCATCTAGTGAGGGTGAACGCCTCGTAAGTTGGGATAAAGAGGCATGATATGCCCTTATCAAATTGACAGGTGGGGTCGCGAAGTATGCTGCGGTTTTACTGTCATAGGCTCGCATGATAGGTATCCATCTGTGGAGGAAGGATAAGCATGCAAGGTCATTCAAACGTATCATAAGCTTACTTTTCCCAGCTGGCGAAGTATGTCATCACTGGAGTTTTCCTTGCTTTGAAAACCTTTGCGGATGATAGGCACATACCATACTAATTGGCGGAGAATCACACACCTCGATGGCTCGGGGGCTCGCGATCAAGACACAAAGTCCAGGGGGAGCTCCGAGTCCCTTCTGACTAGCCGCGGTAACGACGTCGACTCCCCAAGCATCCATTTTTAACTCTTCGCTGCCGACGGAACATACGCCGTCCACAACGACCTAATGGAAGACTTGTGAGAAGGAGTTGAAACCGAAGCCAGCTCTCAAGATATACCAAAGTGTTGGGTGAGGTGCGTCTCACGGTGGCGGCAATCGCTTTCACGTCGGACAATATTCCTTCACTGGTTGAACATCTTCGGAACAAGAACAGAATTTTCAACTCACCAGTCGAGGTATCAACGTGCGTAATAGTGATCGCTTTATAGTGTTTCACTCTCAATGCCATCTCGACCTCTTCAAGACCAATATGGGAACCATACGCAGCCTTCAGCACGTCGGGTGTTCCACCATATGCTTTGATACTTCACGGTGTGTCCAGTCAGAATATAGTTGACCCCATAGATAGATGGCGCCCGAAACACGTCGTCACATACCAGTCTGCAAACCCAGTGCCAAAGTAACCAGTCTGTAGTACTAGCACATTTTCGCCTGGTTCCACCAGGTTGGCAGCAACCTACAGAACCGCAGCAGCATATGAATTTGCTGTGCTGCGCGTCAAGGGCGAGTGAAGAAACGAAGCGCTCACTTGGTCCCAACCGAGCGTTCCGCTCCCGCTGATGAGAAATGGGAGCCCATCTCGGGTGTCCACTACCTTTCTGCATGTCACGAAGTGGCCATATCCTTTATGTAAGACCTGATCATCTATGTTCGGAGCTAACCGTACCTTGTCATCTGCATACATTCTTGGAATATTGACACAAATTCTGGAGACACATGGGAGAGCGGGGGTTGGGCAATGGCATGTAGGACCTATCGTAAGGTCAATGCAAGCCGGTGATATTGTAGAAATAAAACAACTTCATCAGTAACTTCTACGGGGCCAGGGATGCTGTACTGATTCCGTGAGTACGTGGTGAATGTTCTTAGCCAAGAGAACAAGATGCTCACGCGAGAAGTCTGGGAACAAAGCGTCAAGTGAATCACTGTTACTTGTGGAGACTGAACCCAAAAACAAGTTATGCTCACTTGCGAGGTCGCTGTAAAATTGACCAACAACCTCAGTTTGTTTTGAGTGACTGATGGAAGGGAAGTTTGCCCACCTGGTTGGACTTAGGCATGTCTAACAGTCAGGTTTGTATCACAAGCGGTAGTTATTTGAAAGAGAGTATAGTCTCTGTGATTTCTCGTCAGATTAGGCTGGGTGACGGTGTATGGTAAGTACCTGGTCGGCTCCTCGAAGCCGGCGGAGGCGGCCCGGACACTCCAACTTGAGTCATGTATGCGCTCTACGCGCTCTTGCTTCCACAAAACGTGTTATGTACAACAAATTATATAAATGGCGAGTTTCATGGGTCATGGCGAGTCCCGTGCATGCTATTCATCGGAGAATTGCTCCCTACAGATACCGACCCCAAATTGTAGACGATTTGTCGGTATGGAGTTTCATACATGATCCTCCGCGAGGATTGTAGTGTTTCAAGCAGAAATATGTACATCAAGATCAATTTTCGATGAGCAAGTAGTATGTACTGCATACGAAGGCGTATTTTCAGCATTCCACAAACAGGAGGAACGAGGCTCCGCACAAATAGATTATCCCGAAGTTTTTTCAACAGTTTGAACGCGTTCATAGATTTCGCGTTTTCTCCTTGACTCTTGCAAATCCTCTTCTCTCTGCTTCATCTTCTGTCTCCTCCGTTCATCGTCCCGAAGAACGCCTTGATACATGTTCTAAATACGATATATCAAAAACTTGTGTCCACGAGACAGTTCGGCGCTCACCTCGCGCTCCTGCTCTTGCTGGTAATGAACGGCATATATCGTTAACGAAGACAATAGAACAGCTCCAAAGAGTGTCAACTTCGCTCCTCTATTTTGCATCTACCAGCACAGCGGCAGTGACTTCGGAACGTAGAGACATTTTTTACGCACAGACCATCATGTTCGTCAAACAACAGAGGCAAACACTGCTGGTTTCCTGTCTTTCACTCATCTTCCGAGTATTATACCTCTCCTAGTCGTGTTTCATGAGTTCTCTCGAGGTGCGCAACTCGACAATCATGAAATGGTCAATTTCTAATCGTACTCTAGGAATTCGAGTCAGTACTCAAGGATGTGGTTTTAGCGAAGCGACTATCGGCCTCAAAGATGTCAAATCTAACGGACATCGCTATGAAATCCATGGAGGTATGTTCAGCCCGTTTGTTTCATAGTTGTTGAAATTTCATGAGAGTTCTAGAATGATACACATCTTGTTTCCACTCTTTATCGGACTCATAAATCTCTCCCGCCGGCTGCGAAGGTGTCCAGTCTATACGTTTTTGATGCTCTATCTAGGGCTGCTAAACATCATGTCAACAAGCATGGAATCTCTGGCGATAGCAACTCAGCAAAGGGAAATTGTGCTACTTTTCTGTCCAAAATTGAAGGGGTTCTAGAGGGGCTCTTCCAGGACATGAAGACTATTGGAAGTTTGGAAGCGAAGGTCAGTTATCTCTTAAAAGATTTACTAACCTGTCAAACACATCTTCCGCATTGATGATGTTTGGACCTAAAGTTTCGAAGACGCTGATTATATATTCCTAACTTTCCGTCAAACCTTGGGAATGGAAATTCGTGTCTTCTGCACTCTTATCGTCACTGCCCTGTTCCATCATATAACTCTTGATCTTTTATGTCTTGACCAGTATGATAGAGGGAGTCCTGACGTCCTTTACCGTTATTTGTCCTACAGGAAAAAACCAAGAAAATTCTTGATATATGGGTAAAAGGGAGCACGTTTCCGCCCAAAATTCTTATGCGATTGTCGAGCTTGATGGAGGGAACAGAAAAAGGTGCATATTCTTCCCAGTCCTGTTCGCTAAGTACTCCCCTTTGTAAAAATCAGCATTTTTTGCAACCTTCATGTTTGGTAATATGAGAACGCAACTGAATCGATGTATGTTCTGTCTCAGTGCTCGAAGTTCCAATACCATCCGGTGCCGTCGTTGACCCACGAATTGCCGCCGCTCAACCTGCAACTACAACACCTCCCAATGCAGCTCCCATGGCTGCCTCTTCCGCAATGGATCCTCAAGCTACGCTGTTAGCATTATTGGCTCAGGCTGCCCAAGCTACGACTGTCCCAGTGTAAGTATCCATGTACATAAGGTTTTCGATCATGCTCATCATTTGTTCCTTAGGCAAACAAGTATAAATACGGGAGTTGACACAACGCGACTAGCAGTTCTGCAGCAGTTAGTTTTAGCACAAACAGCAAATAATGGAGCTCCTTCACAGCCAATGCCACCGCAGGCCCATCCTGTAATGTCACATTCTGTCCCTACACCGTCATATCGAGAGGTACCAAGTTATAACTCTCATAAAGACCCCAGATTAAATGGGCCTCAAAGCTCAGAACGTGTGAATGCATACGATGATCAGCCTGAGGATCATTCGAGCTACAGAGGTGAATATAGAGGTGGCTTCCGTGGTCGCGGTCGTGGTAGATGGGATGATCGTGATCGTTTTCGAGAGCGAGATGGTCGGAGTTCACCTCGTAGGATACGGCGAAGTCGTTCAAGGAGCCCGCCCAAGTATGGGGTCCGGCGTGACGTGAGACCATACAGTCCACCTCGCAGGTCAAACTCTGTGTCATTGGAATCTCATGGTCATGGTAGTACAGGTTCGAGATTGCCGCCTGAAAATGATGGAAAGGACGAATTCGGTCGTGATATTCGACCCCAGTCACCCGACAGCGATAAAACGCCCTCAAAGTCTGATACACCACGGTCACCACGATCCTCTTCACCCGTACCCGCCTCCACTCCTGTTTCCACCCCAATCGCCTCAGAACCGATCGTAGACCTCACATCTTCGCCCACGAGTAATCATGACCAAATGTCATTATCACCATTGATAGCTGCGAATACATGTTCCAGCATACGTAGTCCACCCATTGTCTCGAGCACAGCTTCTACACAACCAGGCTTGGAGAATTTTGACCCGATGACGTTTGACTTTACCTCGCCAGCGTCGTGGGAAGCTCTAGGAAAAATGTGGCACGTTACGAAGGGATATTTGCCTTCAACTGAAGAACTTTCGCAATTTGTCTTAACTAGCGGGCAAGCAGCCTTTGCACCCATGGTGCAAACGCAAAAATGGCAGAGCACGCCTAATTCCCAAATATGGCGAGGCGGGGGGAGAGGAGGGGGTTTTAGTAGAGGTCGAGGAGGGTTCTTCAATAGTAATGCACGCAATACTCAGGAAGATTGGGGGCAATATGAAGCGAATAACAATACTGATGCTATTGTTCTTGGGGGAGGATCTGCTGTTGAGGAAACCGGAGTCCAAGGGGACAGTAGCACCACCGATCAGGCTACTAGCGGGACGGGTGGCAAAATGCAAAGAGTAGGGGACAAATGGGTATTTGTTCGGGAGCCAAGTAGCACATAATGGTAATTATCCTATCGCAGTCGTCTGTTAATTTATTACACAGTTGTCACTTCATCATCCTCCATCCGGGTCAATTGAAAAGTTTGCTCAGGTCTTTCAAGTTTGGAATCAGTGTACAAGGCTCGAGGTAGAGCTGGATATCCGTTCAAGAAGGCCGTGCGAGAGAATGGATTTGGCCAAAAGATCAAGTAGGATGTAGTCGCGGAGAGGATACCGATGAGGCTGCCAACAATTACGTCTTCTTTATGATGACGCTGATTTCTGAAATTAACTAAGTACGGATAGAGCTGGGAATCAAGGCTCACATGATCCTGAATCCGAGAGATGGCCACGAAGGCCGCCCACGACAAGGGTAAAAGGGTCAAGACAAATTTGCCTAATCTGCTTGATAATAATGATCTAGGGGGGGATGGAATGCTGAAGCACCAGGCTGCAGTCATGCCTGCTATCCAAAGGGATATAACAGTCATCCCTGAGAATGCTGTGGAGGAGTGACCGGAGGGAAACGATTTTCGCCCACTCAAAATGGTAGACTCATGTCTGTCAGGTGAGTTCAGATCGATAGCGAGAAAGACCTTTGACCTCGTTCACCCTGTACATTGTTTGATGATATCATCCCAAGGCGCACCGAGCAAGGAAGTCCGGTCGTAAGCGACCTGGAAATCTTGAGATTTTGGTTGTGATATGAAGGAAGGACTAACCTAGCGCATGTTTTCCAAGTGTGGTGAAGAGGTGTGCTAGCCCACTAAAGAAGTTTCGATTCGCTGCGCCCGTGACATCGGAAAAACTCACCTCGAGGCAGCTATCGCAATGATACCGTGGTGGATCTCCATGACTGAGCCCCTGGCCCATCCTGAAAATGTAAAGATCATGACAGGGACGAAGAACGCAACATTGTGGTTTAATGGAGAGCTAACACTAATGCAATATAATATAGTTCATGATTCCACGGTTGAGGGAGGACTTACGTGTCTTTTCCATGAGGGTGACTGATAAGAGGATCATTCAAGTCAAAAGTTCTTTCATAGACAGGAAGTTCTCCTGCTATCCAAGAAATTATCCATATGAAAAACACCACAGTCCTTTACAATCTTCGATGAGTCTTTTTTAATTGTAACCCGTGAGAATATTGTGTATGGTACCAATCTGTCATATATGACCTGTCGAACCAATCAAAAGGATCAGCCGCAAAGAAGCGATTGGCCCGTAACGAGCGATGAGGCATGCTCGTCAACACGGATTGAGGGTGATTTGACATCTTGACTGGAGAACGGCCGCCATCACGCATCATGATCACGTTGTGACATCACGCGACCGTGATTGGCTTTGACTGTCTTTGGGGACGCTTGCCTCGCGTCTTCTGTTGACTTATTACTGCCCCTATGACGAAGCTCAAGCCTTCAACGACGCGCATAAAGGGTCAGTCATCCCTCGATGCTTTTTTTGGAGGAGGAAAACCCAAAATTGATGCCCACGACGCGTCGAATGACGTTGGAGCCGAGGAGTTCAAACACGGAAATTCCGACGTTGAGATGTCCGATGCCCAACCAATGACGAAGAAGGACATCAAAGCTGCTGCGCCAGATGCATCCGACCTCCCTCCAATCCATCAAATTCCTGCTATATTCGCTGACCTCATCAGTCGGATTCCAGAGATCAAAGATGTAGCAGAGCACGTTGCAGGTCGCAAACTACGTGTTGCAACTATGTGTTCTGGCACCGAGTCTCCACTACTGGCTCTCGAGCTTATTCAGAAGTCTATCTTCGACCAGCACGGCCTTCATCTCGAGATCGAACACGTGTTCTCATGTGAGATCGAACCTTTCAAGCAGGCCTACATTGAAAGGAACTTTCATCCTCCTCTTCTCTTTCGTGATGTGTGCGAACTTGGTGATGACGAAGCGTGAGCTTCCGTTATTTTTGCATGTTCTGTCTGATGGTTTGCTGTTCTTACCAGACACACTGCTTACGGAGCACTTGCTCGCGTTCCCGGCGATGTAGATATCCTGATTGCTGGAACTTCCTGCGTTGATTATTCCAATCTGAATAACCAGAAGCAGGACATCGATGCCAGTGGAGAATCTGGCCGTACGTTCCGTGGTATGATGACTTGGGTCAAACGACATAGACCACCCCTGGTTATCCTCGAGAATGTTTGTTCTGCGCCTTGGGACAAAGTGAAGGAGTACTTTGAGGACAACAACTATAGTGCTGAACATCAGAGGGTTGATACCAAACAATACTATATCCCTCATACTCGAACTAGAGGGTACCTCGTGGCAGTTGATAAGAAAGGATCGAGCATCCCGAGCAAATGGTCCGACCTGGTGAAGAACAAGCTCAAGAGACCCGCTTCATCGACGCTTGATGCCTTCCTTCTTCCATCGGATGATCCTCGCATACATCAGGCAAGGCAAAAGCTCGTTCAAGAGAGTTATAATGCGCTTGATCGACGAATAGGTCGTACCGATTGGAGTCGTTGTGAATCGCGCCATCAGAGGGCTAGACTCGAGGAAGAGTTAGGAGCAAAACGTCCATTAACCAGTTGGGACGAAGGTTCGTGATTATTCCACTGGTCTACTGAGGACTAATGCCGCCCTCAGGTGGCTTTTGTAAATTACCAGATTTTGCTTGGGGAGATTGGGGTGTTGGCCAGGTAGAAAGAGTGTGGGACTTGATGGATATTAGTCTGCTTCGTTCTGCTACTAAAGGCATTGATCCATCTTATAAGACGTAGGTCGTCACCAACTTCGGATGATCTCGAGGCTGACACACATGATACAGTATAGTCTGGAATCTTTCCCAGAATGTCGACCGAACCATTGGTTCCAACAAAGTTGGTATCTGCCCATGTCTGACCCCATCTATGATCCCATACATCACGAACCGAGGCGGGCCCATGGTCGGGCTTGAGGCCTTGTCGATGCAAGGCCTTCCGGTCGATAAACTCCTGCTCACTCGTGAAACTGAAGATCAATTGGCGGATCTCGCTGGTAACGCAATGTCTACCACTGTCGTAGGCGCCTGTATTCTTGCTGCCTTGGTGGCGGGCAAGAAACTGCTCAAAGCTGGCGATGATGCCCAGACCTACGAAACGAAGGCGGGCACTAACGATACAGACATGAGTTTCATGGACATCGACACAGTCGTCGAAGCATCCACTGCTAGTGTTATTGTAGGAGAGGACCAACTAGTGCAGGAACCACTTGATCTCTCTGTGACCAAAACAATTTCATTTCCCAGCCTTCTCTTGGATGCTGAGAAGAGCGCTCGACTTTGTTCCTGTGAAGGCCGCTTGGATATAACCAGGAGACCGCTCTTTCTCTGCCAAGACTGTGGTTCCTCTTTTTGCAAAAAATGTGGTGGACGTCCTGAGCATAATTCAGTCC
This sequence comes from Termitomyces sp. DKA19, assembly GCA_018851325.1. Taxonomy (NCBI): domain Eukaryota; kingdom Fungi; phylum Basidiomycota; class Agaricomycetes; order Agaricales; family Lyophyllaceae; genus Termitomyces; species Termitomyces sp. DKA19. The sequence continues at coordinate 23,156 of JABCKS010024870.1, read as the reverse complement.
TCATCAACGTAGTTACTAACCCTCGCTTACCACCTTCCGACTTTGCAAAGGAGCTAGAGTCCACTTTACCCATGTGTATCACACTTTCTAACGTGACTCAGGAATTACTTGACGGTCTCAAGGTCAAGGCACAAGTCCCGATTCCTGAACAGCGGTGGTCGAGTTGGTCTGCAGCAGTTATCCGAACATCCGGATCTGAACTCCGTTTTGTTGAAACGAAGCGTCAAGAGATTTGGAGTGCTGTCTATCGTTCTGCGTTTGGGATCCTCGAACTTTTATTACACCCTCAACAACCTGAATGGCGACTTTACTCTATGCCAGAGGAATCTGAATCAGCAAATGCTGAGATTCGGCGTGTCCTCGAATATCCCATAGGCAGACTTATAATCAAGGATGATTTACTCTCGGGTCAGTGGGAATTTGGCTTGCCCTATGTAACCTCCGTCTCTGTCAAAGTCAGAGGCGTTGGAGAGCTTGTAGATTCATGGGAAGCGCGCCTGGGTTTGGCCAGCGAGGAATTTAATAGGAAGAAAGTCTTCTCTGCCCTCCACATTACAGTACCTTCTGATAAAGTCGACCTTTTCGATCGCGACATCTCAGGAACATACGATCTATTCGAAAAATGCGGAACTGCGAACGGTGCTCTGCATAAAAAGCAAGCTATGACGTGCGAGGTTACCTTACCACCGGTCTTCCTGTTTCTGGATCCTCATCGCACAGATGACTCCGAAGACTGTTTTGTTTTCTCCATAAGCAAGCGCAGATATGAATATGGTGAATCGCGACCTATAATTAGCAAATTAGATACCTGGTGGAGACAATCAAGTGAAGAAGGTGAACAAGATGTTTTGTGTCGAATACCTCTTAAATGGATGTCAACCGATATGGTCAACCTCCAGGTCGGTCTACACAGCGATGTAATTTTGCTTTGAACTGACATTTTATCTAGGCTTCGGCTATAACGAACGCTACTTTTGCGACGCCCGTAAAATCCCTTGAAGCGTCTGTTTCCAAGGATGCGTGCTGTAACGCAAATGCTCTCCTTGTTTGCACTGTACCTCTTCGTGGTCGAGCTAGTCCTGAGTGGCCTCGTGGAGCATGGAAGGAAGTTGACAAGGTTCACGAACGCAGTACCTTCAAGGCTTTGGCCTGGCTATTAGAAAGAGTTCGGCATGTCGACGAGAAATTCGTTGACTGGCACGAGATTGGTACTCCAACCAAATTTTCCAATTGTGAGCGATGTGCTCCCACTGCACCGGCCTTGGAATGGACACAGGTCGGCAAAAAAGTGATTGCAGTTGAAGACTCTGTTCAGGCTGGAGAATATGAACGAAGACTAAAGAGGCGTCCGAGCCCGTTCTTGACAGAGCTCAAACTCGACGAAAACAATGTCGGCACTGTCAGAATTGGAGTCAATATCCCTTCGCTCATCCACCGTGCTCTTTCACGCCTGCCAACTGTGAATCGGAGCGAGCCCGCCATATTGTCGTGGAAGATTAACACCAATTTTTCTCCTCTTGTGACCATTGACCATCCTCCTTTCACCATTTTGAGCAACAAACTTGACAAAGAGCACAGTCAACCGCCGTCCTTCATACTTCCTTTACGAAAGGAGCAATTACGCTCCTTGGACTGGATGCTTCGCCAAGAGTCTCTCAACGTGGCCCCTTTCATCGAGGAAGAAGTATCTGAAGCCATCCTCAGCCCACTCGGTTGGAGGGCAGAAGGTCGTGCCCAACGCCCCGTTCACATCCGAGGGGGCGTACTAGCTGATCAAGTTGGCTATGGCAAAACCGCCATCACCTTGGGTTTGATTGACTGTGCTTTTGCAAGCGTTAAGGAGGAATTTAGGAAGATAGGCGACATCCCGGGAAAGATACCTGTTAAAGCTACTCTTATTGTTGTTCCTCCGCACTTGACTCTCCAGTGGAAAAATGAGGTTAAAAAATTCACCGGAGATAACTGCTTCAAGGTCGAGGTGATTTCAAGTGTAGCCAGCCTCAACTCGCTTACTATTGCCAAAATCAAGAAGGCTGATATCGTTATTGTTGCTTCTAACATCTTCAAGAGCAATGTTTATCTTGAGAATCTTCAGCTACTTGGTGCTGCTGGAGAGCTTCCAGGGAAAGAGGGACGTCATTTCAACGCTCGACTTGACAAAGTTCTTGCTTCTTTGAGGTTACAGACAGAGCTTCTGAAGACCAACGGAGCCGCAGCTGTCGCGGAGCAGATCAAGGTTGCCGAGGAAGAAAGTAAGTAGGAGTCTTCATATAATTTGATCCTGATGCTCAAATTAGACAACCAAGCTCAAAAGGCTATCGCTGCTGCCGCCGCATTGGTGCAGTCAAAACGTCTGAAAGGCAAATCCTACCGAGAGGCGATGGAAAAGGCTCAACAAGCTAAAGCCGAGGCTAGAACACAAGTCAAAAGGGAACCAAAGCCAATGGACGCGACCAACGGGAATACGGTGGACAAGCGAGATATGGCACGCACTCGCAAAGTTGTCGAAGTCTATATCGATACGCTACCCCCTGGAAAGTCTTTGGTCAACGGGAAGAAGTCTGCCGCTCCATCTGTTGCCTCAACCCCTCCGGAAACGGAACTTGAATCTGAAGCTGTTGAGTACACAGTCGAAACTGAATCAGGGAAAAACTACAAGACTCGCCAACGTGCTTCCACTAAAAAATCCTCTGCTCTCTCAAGCGATGGAGATGACAGCGATGACGAAGCATCAAGGAAGAAGTCCAGGAAGACTGCGCCGAAGAAGGCCGCACGAAAAGGCACAAAGAGGAGTTCAGATATATCTTCCGACTATGAAGCAAGTTCTAGCGAGGAGTCGGAATCTGAAGCATCTGATGCTGCAGAGTCGGCAGAAGAATCGGCAGAAGAATCGGTATTTTCGGGCGACGAAGTAGCGGGGAAGAAACACAAAACGTTGAAGACCAAAGGGAAGGCAAAACCCAAGGCCATTCCACGACCCAAAGCCAACGGGAAAAATTCCACCTCAAGTTCGGACGTTGACATGGACGTCGATACAGATGGGTCTGCAACAAAGAAGGCTACCAAGCGCAAAGCTGTTGGTGGGGATAAGCGTCCAGCAAAAAAACAGAAACGCGTTGATACCGACCCATGGAAGCTCGACACGCCAGCTGTCCAGAAAGACTGGACCAGTATGAAGGCACCTCCATTGGAGATGTTCCACTTCGCGCGCAAGGTTGTCGATGAGTATACATACTTGGATGGCAAGGTCCATTCCCTTGTAACCAAGATGACTGCAGAGCGGAGCTGGGTTCTTTCTGGAACACCACCCATTCACGATTTCGGAGCATTGAAGACAATCGCCGCCTTCTTAAACCTCCATCTGGGAGTTGACGATGACGCTGAAGGGCAATCCGCTGAGATTAAGAAACGTCGCAGGGAGCAAACAGGTATGCTGCATCAAGTGTATATTCTGATAAACCCTGATCTTTGCTACAGCTGTGGAGCAGTTCCATTCGTTCCGTGAAGTGCATAGCCTTGAATGGCATGCCAATCGTGTCGAACTGGGCCAACGTTTCCTGAATCGTTTCGTTCGGCAGGTGTGTTTACTTTCAAGGGGTAGAGACCTCAGTTCTTTATTCACGTCTATTGCGCCAGAACATTGCCGAGATCGATGAAATTCCGTGGACGGAGAAAATTCAGCAAGTTATTCTTCCTGCGGCAGAACGCGCAATCTATCTGGAACTCGAGCATCATTTGCATGCCTTGGACATGACCATCAAAAGGGCCAAGAAGACAGAGAGCGATCGAGAACGACGTCTAAACGAATCTCTTGGGGAGAGCAGGTATGTGATATGTCCTCTTTATGGTGTGTTTCCAATCAACAACGCATAGGTCCGCTGAAGAAGCTTTATTAAAGAGATGCTCACATTTTGATCTCGAAATGAGCAATGACAATGCGATGAAGGCATGCGACGTTATTGTAAAGGAAAGGCAGAAGCAGCTCGATGAATGCAAAACCGAACTTCTGAAGTCAATCAAGGAGGGCATAAAGCGAGAAAAAAGTCTTGGATATCTAGGTTCTGAATCCATGTTTGTAGAGTGGATTCGAGTTTCTCGTGGTGAGGAGGGCGTCGAAGATACCGAAGCGTCACAGATGGTCATGCAACTGCTCGAAGAAGCGGGAGTCAATGAAGCCGGGTTTGAAAAGCCCAAGAAGAATGCAAAGGATATCAAATTGACCGAAAGTGTAAAAGAACGAGCTTGGGAGCATCGAGAGAAAACCCATGAAATCAGGCGTCTCACAAAGGAGCTTGTAGGTCGTGTCCGCTCCCTCCGATATTTCAGTGTCGTTCGCGATCTCCAAAGGCAGAGGGAAGAACCGCCGGTCGTTGACTGCCCGAACTGCGATAGGAAGGGGATTTCTGTGACCGACGTAGCCGTTCTATCATCTTGCGGCCACATGGGTTGCTATGATTGTGTCAAGAGTCGTGCCGAGAATGAGGAGTGTGTTTACGCTGGAAAGGGGGGGTGTAAAGCTGCCGCCAGAGTCCTCAACGTTATCAACGCGGAAACGCTAGGTGTCGACGATCCTACTCGTCATGGCCAGGGAAAGCACTTCGGTGAAAAACTGCAACAGATTGTTGACCTTATTAAGTGAGTAGCTTTTTTAGCGGGTTGATTTCAATGTTGACCCTTGAAATTCCTAGGAACAAGGTCAAGAAAGACGAGCGAGTTTTGGTCTTTGTGCAATTCCCTGACCTAATGAAGAAAGTGACGGAAGCTTTCACTTGCAACAAAATCGAATTCCTGGAAATCAAGGGTACAGCACACCAGAAGAGCAAGAACCTGGAACAATTCCAGAATGACAGCAAAGAGCGTGTATTACTTCTCAATGTCATGGATGAAAGTGCTAGTGGCGCGAATCTGACGTCTGCAAACCATGCCATCTTCTTGTCACCCCTGCTCGCGCCTTCGAAAGAGAACTACAAGGCTTGCGAGACGCAAGCAGTTGGCCGTTTGGTGCGCTTCGGCCAGACGAAACATGTCTACGTATGGAGGTTCTTGACGATGAACACTATCGATGATGAGATCTGGGAGAAGCGACAACGAGAAATATCCGAATTGGCCATAGGGCCATCTTGATTTAGTCCTATTGGTACCAAAATACCATTGATACCAATCAGCTATATCTCTGTAGAATCTATTCCTATGATACCTACTTGATTAGATTGCTTTGCAACCTAAGATAAGTGTAGAACAAGAGTATTCACATGCGTGGGTGGTATACATTATTGTCCATTTATTAACTAACACATTATAATTACAGCCCCTGGCCTGGAGTTTAAATCACTTAGACGACATAACGTAGCCTGTGGTATCAAGTATCTTTCTGCCACAGATTGAGCACAAACCCTTCTTATAAGCACAGCCTGAACGTGTCGGAAACTGAACCCAAACAAAGAAGGGACTTAGAGAGAGTAACGCACCGTGGCAATACTTTGCGCTGTTTTGAGTCGTCGGTTGCTTACAATCCTTACACTTTCCTTGATAAGGCTGTTGTGCAGGTTTGATATCGAACCCTATGTTAAAACAAATGTTACACGCACCTGGAAGCGGTTCTTCGAACTGCCTGGGCGACTCAACAGTTTATTCTCGCCGACCTTTCTTGTTCCTTCCTTAATACTCTTAGAACTAGACATGAATGGATCAGGGGCTGCGACTTTTGATAGTTTCTATGAGCACAGGTCAGTATAGTCTAGATCATTTAGACAAAGACTTACCGATTCGCATTTCTTGCAGACCATGGTCGTGGTTCGTAGCAAGTCCTAATCTAGGAACGGCCTTGCCGAAATGCTGACTCAGCAGATCGCGAAACACGATCTCATATCGGACCTGAGCTGCACGTCGAAAATTATTATTCTAAATCGTTTCTCGTTTCTTTCTTGCTGTGACCATCGCAACACGCAAGTACAATGGAAGATCTTCTCCTATTATCTCGACTTTTCAAAAAGAAAATTGCGCGTCCTTACGCTTGGGTCACCCCTTCCGTATGTGAAATGATCTTTTGGGAAGGTGCCCACCCTCCTGTCGGGCTCCTATTGTTCCTTCCTTGCTTCCAAATGTCCCTCTGATGCCTGCCTGCAAAAAAATGTCTATCAAAGCCAAACTTTCTGTGACTTCTTCAACTCAAATCCGTTGACATGACATCCTTCGTAACATGTTATGGGACCCGGTGGACTCATCACAAAAGATTCTGCGCCGCATACAATGACCTTCCTATCAACCAAGAGGCATTGAGCGCGATCTATTTTATTTTGGTTTTTAGCGCGTTAATTCAAGCAAATTAAGGCTATCAAGGCTGTTCGCGTGTCGATGTCGAGTAACTTTCTTTTTCTTTTCTTTACTAGCGATGGGTCTACTATAAATTCGCGTACAAGGAAGGGTAGGATGTTCAACACACCATGTCTCCTCATCGATATAATTGCTACTATAAGATCTCGAATGATGTCTTAATCCTGGTTTTACGCTATTTAGATCCAATTTCCTTATGGCGTGCCTGCAAGGTGAGACCTTTGCTCACTTTTGCTGAACATTGTCTCTCATACTACATCCTCAGGCTTTTAGGAGGATTCATCTTCTAGTTATGGAAGACTCGCCTCTCCACTACGCTTTTGAACTCGCCATAGCCGGAATGAGCGACGGGCCGGCATCCCATGCCTGTAGACCTGCTGTTGGACGTCTTCAGCTTCTAGCTACATATAGGAACGATTGGCCCTCGTTGATCTGGGGCCATGAACACAAGATGCGTCTTGCCCCACAGACACGTTATGGCGTGTCCGGAGGTTTCCTCCATCATATCCATATACATGGTGGACAGCATTTGCTTGACCTTGCGGAATTACCGTCTTGCCGTACATCTCGCTCACCTGCACTGACTCGTCACCTCAAGTTCCGTACCCCAGAAATTCAGAACATAGGCCTTGACCGTTCTCAATCACTCATTGTCGCTAGTCATGTCTTAAGGTATGAATGATCTCTTTGGATTCAAGTAGCGCCTGACGTCCTTTGAAGTCTCCAGAATGGCATTGGCGTCGTCCTGTATTTCAGGGACCTTTGGACTTTTGAGAAGCACCCGCAAGCTTACGGTGGCACATATGACTTTGATATTGGGCCGGTTTCCGTGTCCGGTATCTCCATAGCTATCGCAGGATGCAATATGTCGATTTCCTTCGAATTTTCCAATGGCAAGATCATGCATCTCGTTCTCAATTGGCACACTTTCCAAGCCGGGGTAAGCTTACTATCTGAAAGTTCTCTTGATACAGTCTCATCGTGTCTTATAAATAGTGGTTGGAAGATAACGATATTCAATTCCTCAGCGAGAACCGTCTGGTCGTTATCCGACGCAGCCGTGGTCTTCCGTATCTAAGTCTCTACAACATCTCGAATATTAACGCTGTGGTCGTCGAGCGTGATTATGAACTTCCCGAGGCCTGGGCGAGGTCCATCATCGGGTTCAGCCCGAACACATCTCCATTGACTGATCAGCCCTCCCCACTTGAAGCTATGTTCTATCCTGACCCTTCTAGGCGCGTGATCCTCGTCGTGGTCAAGACGCCTTCTCCAAATGGAGGTCCATCCGCCCGGAACTGGCTTATAGTCAACGAAGCGTTCTTCCGACCGAGCTCGCGCAAGGATCGTCTTCGAATCTCCTGGCACGAGTGGAGCCAGGCCTGCCTCATCCGCAATGCACATCCGGCTATTCTCGGCCCCTACGTCAATGGAAGTCGCGTTATCTTCGCGGAGAACACAACCCGCCATTCGTTTCGTACCTCCGTGTTATCTCTCATTGAGTTTGCGCCCTTTCCTGATTCGAGCTGTGTTCAGACACGTGCCTGGTCCTTCGTTGGTCCGCGCTGCGTTCTCGTTCCGAACGAAAGCAGTCGCGAGTTGCCCCCCAAGACCGTGGACGGTCGCCAAATCGAAGATATCCGTCTTACAGAGGATAATGTCATCTTATTCTTGGTAGGTGATATTTGAAAAGTGTGTGCATGAATACCTTTCTCACGTCTTATCATTAGAAGAACCAAGACGACTCAAAGCCTGTCAACATCCTCACTTTTGGAGTACCGCACTCAACGGGACGCTCCCACCCTTGTCACACGTACCATTGAATTGCCGCTGTAGTTTGTTGATGAATTATCGCCGTAGTTTGTCGACGAATTATCAGAGGTTCGGTAACATTGGTATCATGTATTATTCTTAGCTTCTACATCCTGAAGTATTCAAATGAAATCCAGAAGAGTGGACAAAATTTTCTATATAGCTGATGGATTTGCGAAACAGGTTTGAAACAGTCGATTGTGGTAAGGTAAACTCAACAAGATTACAAAATCTTCCATTTCAGCACCATCCATACGACCCATCGCCTCCTGTCCGTATCATCATTGACATCCTTTACATCCCAAGGCCTCTCTCGATTACCTTTGACCTCCTTCTCTAAAGCACTTTCAATGTCAAAGCCAGCATCCTGAACAGCGATGAGGAAAGACTGGATAGTGTATCGACCAGTGTGCAGGCCAGCAACAAGATGTATGCGTGCAGAAGGTGACCTCTTAAGCGTCGATTGTAGACTTTGGATGAAAATGGCATGTAAAGTAGAATTCCATAACGTATCTGCTGCAACCACAATATCAAAAACACCCCCGTCGCCGATGATAGGTGGAGCATCAGAACCCCATGCATACGGCGCAGCGACACAGCAATGCGAGACATCATTGCGAGCAACATTTGCGGCCAAGGTCTTCATCAACAGTTCGTCGGGGTAGTCACTGACTACAACAGATACGTTGCTGAAAGTCTTTGCGATCGATATCCCGGGAAGACCAGCTGATGCACCTAATTCAAGAATCCGCACTTTTTCACCATCAGCTTTCTGTGCAGAAATCGTGTCGATGGCCAGCTGATCGAGGTGATCTGCTAGGTAGTGTGACGACACCCAGATATCGGACGCGTGTAGAGACCAGTTTGCGGAAAGTGTGTCAGGTGCAACTAGTGTGACCTTTAGGGGCATACCTGTGGCGCAAGCTTTAGACGACGAATTTTTACACTCGTGAGTGTACACAGAGCCCGCCGAAGCCAGTGTAATTGGTTGGTAATCGAAAAGTGTCTCCAGCGAACTGGAGAAGATATCAATGACGTCCAGCTCTGTCCTCCCATCCTCCATTTTCAGGCTGGAATACCAATCTGTCACTAATCGGTGGGTAACTATAATTTAAGTTTCAGGCGCTTACCACAATATGCCGAACGTTTATGGATTTCTGGAAGCAGGAGCAATTGTCCATTTTGAGAAATATTTAGAACTCAAGCCGCCGATAAACAGGTCCCGAAATGGCATCAGAAATTCATTCATTGTAGATTCACACTCGAAAGATATTCAATCTACTATCCCATCCACAGCTTGCCAAAATGCCCTCTTCGTACAGTGACCATCCACAGCCAACAACAAACTCTGTATGAGGATCATGAATGTGCATCAATTGTGCTCGACCAGGGGTGGGAGCTGTGTTCCATCTGTAAATCCATTTGATACTCAGTATCTTGTTTTTCGAGCAGAAAGAGCAACAGACACTCGACATGTCATATCGTAGCTCGCGGTCGCCAGCATTTCAGCTCGATGGGGGCTCCACTGAACTTTCCTGACCGCGTATTCGTGGCCAAATAATTGCGTTTCACGAGCAGCGCCGACTTGATTCAATTCCCCAGGCTTGATCATTCGACAATCCCAAATGTTGACGACTTTGTCAACACCTCCACTTGCTAAGGTGAGCGGCCGATACTTATTCCAGTCAATAGACAAGACTTCTCCAGGAGATGCTGGTATCGTGAGTACTGCCGCTGACATTGGAGTTGTAAAGTTGTTGCTGGGTCCGGAGGGGACGTATGCGGGAGACCTGAGGTCGAAGATTTTTATTGTCCCGTCCGTCGAGCATGTTGCAAGGGTGTCTGGCTGATGCGGAGAGAAGAGAGCCTGATAGACACAAGATTGGTGAGCTTGTAGAGTGGATAAGGATCTTGGCCGGTCCGGTGTCCACTATCATCTGATAAGAGTAACTTCTGGCACTCAAGGGTTGTATGCCGTACCAATTTAACCGTTCCATCCCAAGATGATGAAGCAAAAGTGTCTTTTTTTATATTTGACCAATCTACAGAGAAAACTTCACGTGTGTGCTCTTGCCATGCGCGTATAGGTAGATCCTGAAAGTATACGGGATAAGCAAAGATCCATTGTCCAAAGTTACCGAGTATACGTTAAGCATCACGTCCCACAGCCTAATCGAACCATCTCCCGAAGCCGTCACTAGCTGATTTTCGTGTATTTCTGACCACGCGACGTCATATAGCCCGTCTTGAGTTTCATAACTGGCGCCTTAAATGATCAGCCTGAAGAGGTAACAGCAATCAATCGACGTACAACTTGTCGAGCTTCAGCAAGGGTAGGCCAACTGGCCCAGGAGCCAGGAAAACCAGATGGAGACGCCCATTGCCAACCAACCCAAAGTTGGCTGACGATGCAAGGGCGATGCGGTTATTATGAAATGGAGACCATGCCAAGGAATAATGAGCAAAACCAGGAGTTTGAAGAAGGCTTGGAGACGGGTTCATCGTGGTTATCTGTAGCACGATTATGAAGAGAGAAGATCACGGCGAAGCATGCAGGTGAAGGAAGACCGGAATAAGCCTACTTACAGTTTAACCGAGGTCGTACTTTTGGTTCTGACAGTCACATGCGAGTTTCCGTCCCCGGTCTTCCACAAGCCATCCTCTCTGCTGTATCCTCTGCAAAGACGATCACCTCTTCGGAGGCTGTTTTGAGGCTCGCAGAGTTCTTAGGAAAGGGCAATGTAGCTGTCTTGACCGGTGCAGGTGTTAGTGTAGACTCTGGTATTCGGGCATATCGAGGAAATGACGGCCGTTATATGAATCCGAACTACAAGTGAGCAGACCGTCGTCGTGCTATTGGCGCGCATAACACGATGAAGACCCATATTCTATCATGAGCTTATAGATGAAACAGAGAAAGGACACTCCTTTCGGTGAGGAAGATTCTTTGGGTAACAAAGCAACGCCTATACTCCTGATTTGACTTTACAGGCAACGCTACTGGTTTGTATGATATGAGTCTTCTACATCCTCCATCTTTATTAATGCCTCCCCACGGCGCCGGCTAGGCTGAGATCATATCTGGGATACCCTCCTGTTCGGGATGCCCAGCCTAATACAACTCACTTTGCACTTGCTGCATTATTACATAAATCGGTTATCTCTCGAATTATCACTCAAGTGAGTTGTCGACCATACTCTTGATATAACTGACCTTTTACCTTCTAGAATGTCGACGGACTTCACCAAAAGGCACTTTGTCAGAAGGCTGGCCCTCGCTGGGATCCCGCCAGATTACATCAGACTATTCTAGAGCTTCATGGGACCTTGCACGTCTGTCACGTTCTCCGTTTCTGAAAATATCGATGACAAGGCTTGTAGCGCGTGCATTGTAAACATAGACACTCTATAGACCGCGACTCTTTCCAGGATTGGCTCTCTACTGCAAATCCGCGATGGAAGGGGTTTGCGGACGAGATGGAAAGGACTTCAACTCAGCCAAGAACAAATCCAGACGGAGATGTACGAAGCCTTTCTTTTATCCGCTTTTTTATTTTATGCAGACTTTTCCAGGTCGCCATTGAAGGCTTGGGTATTTCCCACAGCGACTATATTATCCCGGATTGTCCATCGTGTTTGCAAGAACACCGTAGAAACAATATCGTACGACCTAGTGATCGTTATCTTTATGTCGGTGTCTCACTTCCTGATTTTGTAGCACAAACCCGAAGTAATCTTTTTTGGAGAGTCCATCCCCCAACACATCAAAGAGCGATCGCATGTCCCTTTTTATGCGTTCAGGATCCTCCTCTGACCAAATCCATCTAGGTATCGAGATATTGAGATATCAGACAGAATCTTAATTATTGGCACTACTCTTGCCACTTATTCTGCCTATAGGTAAGTATGTGGTAGCTTGTGTCATATGTGACTCGGGCTTTCAAATAACTTTTTCCCTTAAGATTGCTCAAACATGCTCTGGAGCTGAAAAAGCCTATTATGTTATTGAATGTGGGTCCTACTCGTGCAGATGGAGTTGCTGGGGTCGTCAAAATCGATATGGCAAGTGGAACCATCATGAGGGACGTAGCACTAACTGTGCTGTAAGTATTCTTCTTTATTTTGCGGTTATGAGTTCCCCATTAATTGCTTGCAGAGGACCAAAGGCCACTGACGATCCCATAGTTGCAGAAATGTTACGTAGCGGCATTATTCAACTACCACCTATGGAACACGAATAATGTAATATGGTAACCAGACTCTAGGATATTACGATCACGTGTTAATTTATGACCAAAAGGTAGAATATAGGATAATAGAATGTCCATATGGTACATCAAGTCATGAAACGGGTACAGATTTGCCAGATTATAGATACAAATGATGTTTTGTTGTGAAATGGAAAGAATGAATGATATTGACCAAACCGGACAAACACAACGAATTCAAGCTGTCATTAGCAGTTTAGATCCCACAGGCGGCTGGAATCAAGTTGGCAGTGAGATTAGGTACTAACATCGTCGTCATCGTCGATGTCTTCCTCTAGAGTTATGTGGGGGACGGAATCAAAATCGAGCACGGAACGAGGAACAAGAAGCTGGTCCCAACTCCAGTCCTGCCAATGTGTTAAGATGAAGGGTTGGCTCTTCCTGCCATGTGTACGAAAAAGATACTCCTCAAAAACAGCATCCGGATTAGGCAATGGTGAGGGTTTCATAATCATGGATGAAGGTGGGGTGGACGAGTCATGATAACGACTAGCCGAGGACATGGGTATCGAGTCACTTTCGGAATCCTGTTTAAAAGGAGGGGGATGAACCCGGGTGTCAGGTTCTTCGGAGCTCGGACGACTCGGTGGCCGCAGTCTGAGAATCTAGATGCAGGTAGAAGAATATCTGGTCGATGGGGTCAAGTCGTTAAAGCTTACGAACCAAAACGTACATCGAGATGTGTTCGCGCCTTTTCCTTTCCCTTCAAAAGCTTTGAAATCCGTCTCTTGGAGTTGGGGGACGCAGAAGTAGGATGTTTCTTTAAACACCGGGTGCGATGGGTCCGCCAGTGGTGGCCGTCAAAGAGACTTTTCATGGAGAGTTTTATGTTTGAGCCGCAGGTTCGACATCTAACAAGGTAAGGGCTGAGGACGATGGCCATCGAATCCTCCAACAGTTCCTTCTCACGGGCCTTCTCTGCTTCAGTGTGTGGTACCGACACTTCATCCTCAGAACTACTGGTATGGATGAAGTTCTAAGCACTGTACACTGGGGGGGCTTAAACACACCTGGAAAGGGGCGTCAGGCTGTCATCGTCACTATCATCATTGAATCTAAACAAGAGGTTTTCCAATTTCGCCATTACTACTACGCACGCTGGATTTGCTCACGGATGTGGAATTGAAATAGGCATAGGCCGGCAAAACTCCTAAGATGTCATAGATAGCTCAATAGAGGACAGTCAAATAGGCGTTGAACCCAACGCACACTCCTCTTCAAGGGGTTTTGACCCGGAAGTATGGTCGCCATCAAGGACGATAATTTATGGCAAATAAAGGATGGTCTACTCTGGTGATCGGTAGACCTTGGCAAAGATCACTGATGCGGTTTTTCGACGTGGGGCTGACAGGGGATGACAAGTTATGTCGCTATTTTCGTTCAGTCCAAGAAAGAATTCGAATATAAGGTTCTTGTAGAAATTCGGCAAAGCCTCAAAGGCAAATAAGCTCCACCACGGCAAAGCCCGGCTAATTCAAGGGTCGAAACAGCAAAGTTCATGACTCAACGACAGTGATGACGCGTGGCAAGTGCGTGGACCCTGAAATAGCATTATAAAATGGGCAGTGAAAAGTGTATCCAGAAGTACAACACGTATTTCGAGGAACAGCCGAGGAAAAATCCCCGTGGCAAATTATTAGCGAAGGGTATACATACTACTAACTTCGTGAGAGGTTCTCCTTGAAACCTCGGATAAATGCTTGAAAGGGAAGAGCAAGCCAACCAGCTGCTGTTTTTGGTTCTCTGAACGGTTCTTCGCGAGTTCCAGTGCGAGCACGATTGGCTGGCCTTGCCATTGTGTCATCTGGTTCTCCGTCAGCACTCTCCTCGTCTTCACGAGCACGTTTAGTGCCTTGAGTTTTTGTAGTCCGCTTGGGCTCGGAGACTATCAGCGTAGCTTCTGTGGATGCCACGGATGTAGTTGAGTGAGGGGAGCGTCCAGGAAACGGAACTGTCGAAATATCTGTATTTTCGACCCTCGGAAAAATGCTACGAGGTCTGCCTAACGTCAAGGAATTGATGATATGGCACATCATAAGACAACTCACTGAGTGCAGGTAATTTTATGTTCCATCCAAGCAAGGAGGTTGTACTCGCCTTGGTACTTACCCTCACCATTCGAAATGATTGTGATGTCACAGTAAGCACAAACGACCTCGCGTTCTGCGAAGGATTTCACTTGTGAATCATTTACGAGTCCCAGTTTTCTTGTGGCTGCTGCGACACGATCGCTAAGTTGATGCCTAAAAAAGGTCTCATTTGAAAACGAATGGAAATTAGATAGATGAACGGACTCTGTCGAGGACTGGCAAGTGAGAATATGGGCTTTCCAGTTTGCAAGTTTATAAGGCACATTTTTAGACAAACGAACCCAAGTGCCACAATTGCGACACAAAATTTCATGAGGTTTCATTGATGAGACGGCGGGATCGGCTGTGAGAATGGCAATTCGTTGCTCCACTGTCTTCACCCGTTGTTTCGATTTTTGGGAATCGTCATCCGGGCCATCTTCTGCTAGCCTGAGGTCATTGCCGACGGTCAGTTTGTGTGAAAAAAGGAAAAATTAGACGTACGCAGGCATCTGGTCACATTTGACACGGTGCATTTCCCAGGGACGTATCCTGTAAGTTGTCCTACCACCCAAACGGACAGACTTGCCACATCGTTTACATTCAGCAGTATCCTTCGTCAAAGCCCCACAAAGAGGTTCATTTTTGAAATATTCCAGCCGCTGGGCTTCATTTCGCCTAATTCTTCCTACGCTCATGATAGAATCAGCGATCGACGCACTATCGTCTGGGTCAGTGTCTGTCGAGGCAGTCCGCCTATAGTAAGTAAGACATGAATACACATTCGGCGCATAATGGTCACACGAACCGTGCAAGAGTGCGTTTCACACTCTTAACTGAGATTGATTGCTGAGAGGTTGGTGAAACAGATGTTGGGGCTGAAGCTTGAGGTTGCACACGGCCCACAGAGATAGAGGATGTGGTCCTAATATGTTGGCTCCTCTTAAACACTGTGCTCTGGACAGAGTCGTCTGAATCGCGTCGAGCACGTTTCAACGCCGGGCTAGGGAGATTAAGAAAAGTTAGACACGTATTAGGATTGAGGAAGTTGACGCGACTAACTACTGATCAATCTTCGGCGGTCCCTGACTCCCAGGAGTCTGTAGACAGTCAGATATGTGCCTGTATACGCGTCATACATACCATGACAGTAACAGCTTTCATCATTGTCTTCGATTGCTTACTAGTTATAATTGGGGGAACGCCAGCAGAGGTGAAATCTGAGTGTGACGGATCACTGTGGCCTCTAAGCACCGCAACAGGTCGATAAATGATCGACAGGGCACATACTCGGTAGTCTCCGTGGTCTTTCGCTTCTTTAGATGACAATGAGAGATGGGCCCAGTTGATATCGTAAAGCCAGACCTTTTGTCTCTCCAAATAAGTAATTTTTACCGGTGGCCTGTGAAGATGACATCAGCCCACAGTGGACGCTTGACTCTGATATCCAACCTTTCCAAGGACAGGGAATCCTTATCCATGAAATGGTTGAGAAAAAGTAAAGGAGTGTGGGGCGTAAGGCAAAGTAAACTACAGTTTTAGATCATCTAGTCGATGTGCCTCGACAGGTATTCAAAGTATTCGATGCCCGTCAAGGTGTTACAAAATATATGTAAATAATCTCTTTGCGAGTGCAGAATGTACAAGCTCAGCCTCACTGTGAACAGAACTGCGATTGCGTTTGGCTAACGTTATACATACATATTCGCCAATTTGTATCGAAGAAAGAAAGAGGATGTAAAGCTACAAGATACAAATTCATCGTCTGAGGGTAATATAGAACAATTCGAACTGAAGCTGCACGAAGTTAACGACTGTTTGTAGCAGAAGCGGAAGGGCCGGTATTGGCCTGTTCGTTGTGCGTATTATTGGGGACGAGCGTACCTGTTCCTCCGGCAGGTAATTCTTTATCAATGTTGGGATCGATGACGGGATAGTATGCAATACGTTGATCACTCTGGGGATGCTGGACGTAGGGTTGCATTATGGGTTGGGGGGGTTGACCAGGGCCAATCATGCCCTGTTGCGGGTAATAATAATGCGATGCCGGACCCAGATTATTCATTTGACTTGTTGGTGGGTACATGCCGTGTGTAGACGGGGGAGGAGGATATGGCGATGGGTGAGAAATAGGTGGGAGATGAAGACGTTGCTGAGAATAAAATTCTTTGTCGGAAGATGGTGGATGGTATTCATTGGGTTGATTGTTCTGGGCCTCCACTGTTACAAGGGCCAACGTCAAATCGAGCGGAATAATGGGTCACCTCGGTAGCTCACCTGCTTCGGCCATGGCAGCAGCCTGAGCTTTTCGATGTGTACATTCTGCTGCCCGTCCCTCGCGAGAGCAATTCTTGCATGCACGCTCAATACACTCCAACCCCTTCCTCACGCAGGAAGCGCATGGCCTGAAAAGAACTGTTGGTGTGACCCTACTAAGCTTGAGATGATGCTTACCTGACACCATCACATCGAATCTTATCACGCCTATTGGAAGGATCAGTTGTTTTTTAAAGGTAAAGAGATTCACTAGACTTTCCTGCAGGTCACGCAAGCCTACAAATATTTGCCGTCTAAACTTGGGTTCGATGAAGGCTGGCAACCACTTACCGCTTTGACTCGAGTACCATGTCCTCTGCCCTTCCGAGGTTGCGTAGAACATGGCTGACCGGATTCGACACAGTTGGAGCACGGTCGAACGTCTTCACAACGTTTTCCGTCTTTTCGACATCCTTCGCACCTGAGTTTCACAAGCTTAGGGCCACGACTGACATGAACGCATTCCTCATTTCGAGAGACACAACGTGCGCAGGGGCGTTGATCATCACACTGAAATGTCATTTAAATAAATCACGCCATTTTCAGACTATTGAATATGGAACCGCACACCTTCTTGTTGTCTCTGCGACAGTTCGTGCACGCCAACTTCGCTCGTTCAGACCCATTAGCGCGCATCGGTCTTGCAGCAGCCAGGATAGGTGATTCCGATCGCGCTGCCTGATAAACAGTTTCTTCCAAACATTCAAGTTGCATGTCCCTGCATCGTTGGCATGGTTTGCCGTCTTCACATCGAACACGCGCCCTTCTACAAGGATCACATCCATCAACGCACTGATCTGCACTGAACCCCTTTTTGGTACACCCAGCACATGGTCTGCGAGTATGCGCTAAGGTAAAAACCTGTTGATGGCTCGAAAAGCTTACCTCGCGCCATTGCATCGTATTTTGTCACGCCTTGCTGAGATGTCAGCATAGGTATACAGCATTCCAGAATAGACTGACCTGCAGTTAGCACATGCCTAGGACGGATGAGAATCAAGCTGAAAGTGAAATAAATGACATACACGAGAAGCTCTCCGCGGCCAAACTGGAGTGTTGTCGGAAATCGGCCGCTGCTCATCCATGATGATAGCGGAACGGAAGAGGATCAATCGAGCAACCTCGGCCGTCTCCGACAAACAAACATGGACTCCGGCCCGAGATCAGGGCTGGCTCCGGTTCCAGCAATGCGTCTTTCTCCGCCTGTATTTATCGTCACTTGAGAAGTACCTTACCAGTTCTCGTTCTCTTTTGAAGTCAACTTATAGTAGGTTTATCCTTGAAATTACTTCTCATAGCGTTGCAGATGCCGGGGTAGATATTACCAAATGGAATTCTATTGTCAGCGTAGAACATTCGAGAAATCCAATCATGACATATCGCCATACCCAGATGTACATCTTCCCAGGTATCCAAATTATGGCTTTCTGAGTCGCTCTCTCCTGTGCCTTGTCAATCGAACAAACAGGGGAAGATGCAACAATAGTTACTATATTTGTGAGATAGATACCAACAATCGCCGCAAGAAAAGGACCGGATCATATTGTCATTGCTTCGAGTAAATGATGATCTCGCATGTTGCTTGCAGAGGAACAAAATCATGGCAGATAAGCGTGCAAGCCTGAATCTCCAGAAACAGTTCTACCTACGACCGTATGGCATGCCGATCATTCTTTACCAATGATCTAGTGGCTACATACCGGACCGCCTGCTCCATGATAGTCTCTCTCATTATCATCTCATTGATCGTTCCACGTAAATTGACTCGGAAACGCCTCGATATATACGTCGACACTGGAAGAGCCAGCTCTTATATGAACATTCATAGGGTTGTCCATGCTCTCGGGTCGAGGATTGCAAGTACATATTCCTTCTGGGCAGGTTGAACACTCAGACATGTAGATCATGTCTAGCAACCATGAAGCAAAACACAAACTAGCTAATTATTTCTTCACCTTATGTTAACTCCTAATAACAATATCAGTCTAGAATACAAAATCCAATGCTTCCATACAGCGTCAATCATGCGATCTATACGTAAACTAGTTGTATACCGCAACGTAATTGAGTTTCCATTTGGCAACTACAAAGACAGCAGTCAGTCAACGAGCGTAGCCGCAATGCTATGAAGGCTCACATTTAAAGTTGTTCGGGTCGGAAACTGCCTGCGCGCAAGTTCCAGGACAACCAGACGATGGATAAGTCGATGTTCCAAAGTCGCCACACAACGTGGTATCAATGACTAACGAGTGATCACGGAAGTGAGAATATATATTGCATGTCGTGGAAGACCAGAACGCCACGGGTTCATCCCAGGTGGATGGATTGGGTTGCCTTCCGTTGATGTCGTCCGGGATCTCGCCTCTGGCGAATTGCCATACTTTGATACCGTCATTGTCCCATAGATGGGCGAATACGCCACCAGCCAAAAGATTGAATCCCTTGCCATACGACCTTGTATCTGTGTCTCGGAAAGCACAACCGGCATTTGAGTCAGCACTACTGGTACATTGTTTACCAAGTACTTGAGTGTTGCTGGCCAAACGTGCGGTACCGGAGGACAAAGTACAACCAGAGGATGTGTGGAGGGTGTATTGGTTCGTTTCTTGATTGTGAATGCCCTCGATTATGTCGATCTCTCCCGAATCAGGCCAGTTGGGTCCAACAGACCAGTATGCGGGCCAAACACTACAACCATGTGGCATAGCGAAAAAGTCGGCAATGAAAAGTCCCCCATTATATTTCTTTTTCGTCATAATCCGTACACTGAGATGTAAGGGTAAGCTTGTCATCTCCGTACCAGAAGAATAAAATTACGAATCACGCTTTGTGCCAACCGGTAAGGTCGTCTTATCATCGACCGTTAAAAACGTTGTTCCATCGTCTTGAACAAACGCCAGCCCCTTCGCCATAGCATTCTGTTTGCTTTGGTAGTTTACACTCCCATGTGTAGGGTCTGTGCTAGTAAAAAAGTCCCATTTGCTGACAAGGAATCAGCTTTCCTCGAAGGTATCACAATACCGTGAGGACTCACTTCAAGAAATCTGCGCCTTGATACATGTCTGTCATAGTGAAGTTATTCGTGCTTCTTTTCATGATACTATCATTCATGCGGTTTCGCATTGATCGGGCATGCTTCTGCTGACGGGCCCAACGAGTGTCGCCTGCAACAAGGGAAAGAGAACAAGAAAAGAAAAGGAATGTGGAAGGGAACAGTATCATCATAGGAACAAGGACACCGGAATACAGCATATCAAGACTTTATAGTAATTCGTTGGCCTCACAAAGAGCGGAGGTAGAATCATAGTCAATAGATATTGGGTAATTAATTCAATGCAACAAGGTCGTTGTAGGGCCATTGTCTTGTGAATGACCTTGTCAAGGGTGGCCTTTGTTCATGTAGCTGAGTGATCGTGGTGATGGCAACCGATCCGGTGTTATCCAATAATCATGTTTTTGATAATGATTCACGACCTATCCAGATGTGAAGATGCACAGAAGAGCTTACAACTAAGCCATGGCCAGTCGTTCATCGAGGTTTTCGTATTAAACAAGACAGTATTTCGAGTTTGCCGTCTTGACAACTCCGAGAATGAACAATGCGCTCACATTGAGAGATTGTTAGAAAAACACGTCCAAACAATGCCGGCGTCCAGTAAATGAGAAGGATGCCCGAGATTGCCTTGTGCGAGTGCTGAGATATCGTTCCAGCTTCCCGTAATGCTATTGAGCGCTCAAGAGAGAAAGAAGAATGAGATGTCCAGGTACATAATCAGTGATGGGAGACATTTGAGTCTACAGTGTTCTGCGATATCCAGCAGTATCCAGGAGCCACAATAGTTAAAGCCCTTGTTCAGGCGAACGTAAAGTGAAAAGATAGGATCAACTTCGGCTCAGGCTGGCTCATGGAAGGAGATCTGAAAGTTACTGGCCGTGATTTTTGCAAAGGGTGCAGAGAGATAAGAACCAGTGTCGGGAGTTGGCGGCTCGCAATTAACGAAAAAGGCTGGGAATACTTGACACAACCTGCCTGATCTTTCAAGATGGCACAGGTGTGGACGTTCAGTAGATGGTATAAATCGCCTCGGTACATATTTACTGCCTTCATCGACATTATCTTGGAATTGAGTTAAGACATGGTTTTCCAGAAAACCAATGAAAGAGCTTCGAGTGCGACAATCACGTGTCAAACCTAGGGGCAACCTCGTGATCACATACGATTCAGATTGAGCATGAACATAGATTGGGCAAGGGGGCTTGCTCAGAGTTAATTCGGGCAACAGATTAGATCACCATTCGTGCTTTGTCTCTCTCTCTTTCACTTATCACTGTCTCCTCTTTGTCTTGCTTATATTACTTATCACCATCTCCTTCTCATTGTTCCTTAGGACATTTATACCTGTGAGTGTGATCTGAACAAATCATCATTTTACACTGCACTCACAGGTAAGTCATTACTTACTACATACCTACTATTGTCTCACACTGCACTTTGATAAGACCCATCTGTTGCTGAGTACAGTTACCAATGTCTCTGACTATTTTATCTGGACAACACATGACCTGGGATCAGTACAAGACTTTGCACAACACCTTAGTGACCACAAGATTTTTTTGGATCATGAACATTTATCACATGGAGCCTAGACTGTGGATCTAGAATGACCTTGCCAAGAGCCCCCTTAGCAATGATTGCTAGCAACAATTCTTAGTAACATAGGCACTTCTCTTTCAAAATGCACATATGGACACATGACTTCTTAGACCCTTTATTTTTCTTGTCTCAATTACTAACATACTTGAATGGCATCTACACTTCAGATACTGATGTTTGGTATGATCTTTATTTTCATTCTGACACATATTGTACACTTTTGACATCAAATACTTATGTTTGGTTACTATCTTGATGCCCAGTATGCATTTTGACAGACACCATTACTTGTGGCAACCATCTTTCTTTTCAGGCTATATTACTTACAAACAGTATAAATACCCCCTGTACATACTTAGTAAAACAACAAAGAAAAGGACAGAGCAACCCCTAAGTACTTGGTCCTTAGTATCTTCCTCAGCTTCAAAGCTCATTCTTGTTCACCTTTGTTATTGTTAATGGCTTAGCAACAAGCCTTAGTGACCTTGTCCTCAATTAGCATGGTACCAAGTATGGGTACCTTATAGCATTATAGTGTCTTAGCAACACTAGTGACTATAGCTAGCAACCAGTCCCATGTCCATTTCCCAAGTTCCTCTATATTTGACTTATGTTATTGCCCCTTCTCCCTCCTTATTGCTAGGCCTTTACTGACCTTAGCAACCTTTTCTTAGTGATTGTCTGCTTAGCAACTTGTTCTCACCTTTCTTTCCCAGTTATATCTTAGTGACTTCTGCTTACCTTACCAATATTCCCATCACATACTGCTTTGCCCTCTATTCCTTATCTATTTTTCATTTAGTGACTTAGTGACCTTTTATTAGTGACCTTTCATTAGTGACTTAGGCTAACATTAGCAACTTCTTTTCCTTACCCCCTTTTACACTCTACACCCTACAGCTTTTATTCTCTGAGACAATTACTAACTTGCCCTCTCACTTTTTCTACTGCCAGCTACCTTATCTGATTGCCAGTGCATTCTAGGACTTCTTTCAGTTTCCCACATGGCAGCTAGGCAGCATAGAAGCACATCATTTTGGAGCTCACTGCAAGGGATTTAGGTAATTATTCCACCAGAAACCAGAGCCTAAGCAAAATGTTGCTTAGAATCCACAGCTGAGTTATCTGACTCTTTGCTATTGACACCCCCTAGTGCTCCACTAACTACCCAGCCCAGACTACTAGCAGACAAGTTAGAAGCTACTAGGAACCTCCTTGACATTAGCAAACTTCTTAGCAACTTCCCAGGAGCATTTGTAAAGAGCATTCTTAGTGCTCCATTATTACCATTATCTGCCATCAACTCTTCTATCTTCTTTCTAGAAAATCATTCAACTTCCATTTCACTTACTGACAAACAAAATCCCCTTCCACTGACTATACCAACAATTGCTATGAATAATAATCCTATCACTTGCTGTGCTTGAATGGCTCCTTGTAATGACACAACCACTCCTAAATGGGACAAGAGCCACCCTAGGGAGCTCTCCCAATACTTCAAGGAATTGGAATATCTTCTTGCTGACTGTGGTATTACTGATGATATCCAGAAAAAGGAATATGCAGCTTGCTATGTCTTTTATGACATAGCAGAAACTTAGCTTGGCTTACCAGAATTTGGTGACAACTTAGTGATTGGTGACAATGTCCCTTGGCCTTACACTTATCAGGAATGGAAAGCAGCAGTCCTTAAGTTATACCCTG